>JAMYXO010000942.1:0-35384 GCA_033310375.1 Conus canariensis
GACGTGGAAAATGAAAAAGTTTTAAAAAGTCAAAATTTAAAAACCTCAAAATCTAAAAAAACAAAAAGGAAAAATTTTTTTTTTTATGGTTTTTTTTTCTTTTTTTTACTTTAAAAAAGGCATTTGGGGGGATTTTTAAAAAGGGGTTTCAAAAAATTTTTTTGGGAAAATGAAAAAAAGTGGGTTTGGGGTTTTTTTTTCTGGAAAAATGTTAAAAAAGGGTTTTCAATTTTTTTTTTTTGGGGTGGGGGTTTTTTTTAAAACCCCCCAAATTTACTTGGGGGTTTTTTTGTTTTTCCTTTTTTTTGGGGTTTCCGGGGAAAGGGTTTTTTTTTTTGGAACGATTCCCCCAAATTGCTTCCCCTTTTTGTTGGGTTTTTCTTTAAATTTTTCAAAAGATGCCTTTGATTTTTGGATTTTCAAAAATTTTCTTTTTTAAAGCAAAACTTGGGTTTTTTTCTAAATGGTTTTCCCCAAAATTTTTTTTTAATTTCAAGGGAATTTTTTTTTTAATAAAATAAAAATTGCCTTTTTTGAAAAAAACAAAGGTAAAAAAAAAATTTGGTGCGCTTGAATTTTTGGTTTGCCCGGTTTGGTTTTTTTTTTTGAAAATGAATTTTGGGTTTGTTTTGTGTAAAGAGTTTTTTTTTTTTGTAAAACTTTTAACCTTTTAAAATTTTTCCCCTTTAGCAGGGCCCCTTAAAATTTTTTCCCCCTTTTTTGGCAAAGGGCCCCTTTTTGTTTTTTTAAAACCCAACCCAAAACACAAAACAACAAAAACTCGAAACCACACCCCCAGGGGGCCCCACATACAATACCTACCTACAAATTTTTTTCCCCCTTTTTCCCAAAAATTTCATTTTAAAGTAAGGGGGAAAAACTCTCAGAAAAACCCCAAATTTTTCACCTCCCCCTCCCCTCCCCCCCCGCCCCTTTCCCCCAAACCCCTTTTAACTGCCCATCCACAATTTCCAAAAGGCCCCCATGTTCCCTTTAAAAATTTCCCCTGCCCCTTTTCCCAAATTCCCATTTGGGGCTATTTTTCCCCCCTTTTTGGGGAAAAAAAACGCTTGTCCCCCCCGGTTTTATTTTGCCTTTTTACACTTAACCCCAAAGGAAACTTTTATGAAAAATTTTTTACAACACCCCCAATTTGGAACCAACCCAAAAAGCCCCTATTTTTTTTCCTTTTTGTTTTTTTGGAAAAAAAAAACCAAAAAATCTTTTCCCCCTTTTTCAATAAAAAATTTTTTTTTTCCCCTAATTAAAATCCCCACTTTTGGGGGGTGAAAAGGTTTTTTATCCCCTTTCTCCTCCTTTTTTTTTTTCTTGCTTTAAAAATTCTTTGTTCAGCATTTGTTGAATTTTTTTGGGGAAAACATGACTAAAATGTTTTCCCCCCCAATTTTTTAAGACAACAAACCCCAAATTTTCCCCCTTTTTTTTGGGGGATTTTTTCCCCCAACTTTAAGTGTGCAATTTTTTTTTTTTTTTACTCCCCCCCCCCTTTTTTTTTTTTAAAAAACAGGGAAATAAAAATTTTTGAAGGGAAAAAACGAAAAAATGGCGTGGGGTTTTTGTGGGGGGTGGGTGTGTTTGGGGGGGTGGTTGGGTTTGGGGGTTGTGGGGCCCCCCTGGGGGGCCCCCAAAAAGTGGGTTTTTTCCCCTCCCCTCCAGAAAAAAATACTGGGCCCCATCTTTTTTGAAAAAACTTGGGGGGGGATGTTTTCCCCTAATTGGGGGGTTTTTGGGGTGAAAAAGTTCCCCTTTTAAATAAAAGGGTTTTTTAAAAAACCCAAACCCCCGTCAAAAAATTTTTTTTTTCTTCCCCTGGAAATAACCCCGGGAAATCGGGGGCCCGATCTTTGGGGAAAAAAATTTGCAGGTTTTTTGGGGTTTTTCCCCTTTAAAAAGGGCCCCCCCCCCGGATTTAATGCCCCCCATGGGTTTTTAAATTTTAAACCCCCTTAAAAAGCCCCTTTACTAAACGGCTGTTAAAAAAGGCCCGGGGAAAAGGTTTTTTTTTCCTTTTTTTAAAAAGAAAAAAATCTCAAAAAGTAAAATTGGCCCCATCTTTTTTTTGAAAAAAAATTTTGGGAAAGGGAAAAATTTTTAAATAGGGGCAAAAAGGGGGTGGGGGCCCCCCCATGGCCCCTTTAAATTTTACTGTTCAAAAAGGCCGTTTTTCTAAACGGCTTTTGGGGCCAACGCCTTTTTTTAACCCTTTTTTCCCTTTTTTGGAATTTCAGAAAGTACTTGGGGCCCCCAAAATTTTTTTGGAAAAAATTTGCAAAATATGTTTTTCCCTTAAAAGGGGCCCCCGGATGAAAAGCCCCCCCATGGGTTTTTTTTTTTTTTCCCCATTTTTAAAACCCCCCCCTTTCTAAAAGGCTTGTTAAAAAAACATGTAAAAGGTTTTTCCTTTTTTAAATTTGAAAAAATTTTTCAAAATTTCTTTTTGGGCCCCCCCCCCCTTTTTTCCCCGAAAATTTTTTTTTTTAAAAAAGGGAAATTTTTTACCCAAAAGGGGTCCCCCCCGGAAAAAAGGGCCCCAAAGTTTTTAAATTTAAACCCTTTTCAAAACCCCTTTTCTAAAAGGCTGTTAACAGCCCCCTTTTTAAAAAGCTTTTTTTTTCTTTTTCAAAAAAAAAAATAATTTTTAAAAAAAAATTGGGCCCCAAAACTTTCCCTTTAAAAAAATTTGTAAGTTTGTTTATTTTTGGGTCCCCCGGGGAAAAGGGTGCCCCCCATTGGTTTTTTTTGTTTAACCCTTTAAAAAACCGTTACCCAATGGGGGTAATGGCCCTGTAAAAAAGGGTTTTTTTTTTTTCTTTATAAAAAAATAAAACTTTTAAAAAGGTAAAATTGGCTGAAACCCCTTTCCCCCCGAAAAAAAATTTTAGGGAATGTTTTCCCCCTAAGGGTCAAAAAGGAAATTTTATTCCCCCCATTTTTTTTTGTTTTTTTCCGTTTCAAACCCCCTTTTCCCAATGGGCCCCGTTTAAAGCCCTTTTTTTTTCTTTTTTGGAATAAAACCCCCCCAAAAAAGAAAATTGGGCCCCGAATCTTTTTTGGGGAAAATTTTGCAAGGGGATGTTTCATTAAAAGGTTTCCCCCGGAAATTTTATTTTTCCCCCCCCCAATGGGTTTTTTTATTTACCCCCCCTTTTAAAAAAGCCTTTTTTCCCCAAAAGGGTTGGTAAAAGGCCCCCCGGGGAAAAAAAGGGGGGTTTTTTTTTTTCTTTAGGAATATCCCCAGAAAGCCCCTTTGGCCCGAAAACTTTTTTGAGAAATTTGTAAAGGTTAAAAGTTTCCCTTATGGGTCCAAAAAATAATGCCCCCCAAATTTTTTTTTGTTTTTTCCATAAAAATTCCGTTAAAATAACCCGGGTGTAAAGGCCCCCCCCCCCCTTTTTAAAACCTTTTTTCTTCCCTTCCCCTGGAATTAAACCCCCGAAAGTTTAAAAATTTTTGGCCCCGATCTTTGGGTTTAACCCTTAGCAAAATAAAATTTCCCCTTAATTTGGGCACGAATAATTTTCCCGAAAGTTTTTGTTTTTTTTACTGTTTTAAAACCTTTACTAAAAAGGCTGGGAATGGCCTGTTAACCGGGTTTTTGGTTTTTTCCCCTTTTTCAAAAGGAAAAATTTTCCCAAAAAAATACCCTTTGGCCCCCACTTTGTGAAAATTTTTTGGGTTTTGTTAAAAAGTTTTATTATGGGGCCCCTTGGGGGGGAAAAGCCCCGGGTTTCCTTTTTTGTTTTTTAAAACCCCTATAGCCCCCTTTAAAAATAAACCCGGGTTTAAAAAAGGTTTTTTTTTTTTCTTCCCCTTTTTTGGAATATCTCAGAAAAGTAACCTTTTTTCCCCCAAATTTTTTTTAAAAAAGGTTTTTTTGGGGGATGATCTTTTTGAACAAAATTTTAGAGCCCCCTTTTCCCCCCCCAAAATGGTTAAAATGAATTTTTAATGCCCTTTGGAAAAAAGGAATTTTTTAAAAAACCCCCTTTTTAAAAAAACCTTTTTTTTTTTAAATTTCCCCCCTTATTTTCCCAGAAAGTACTTGGGGCCCATTTTTTGTGAAAAATTTTTTATGTTGTTCCAAAATTTTTTTGGGCCCCAAAGGGAATTGGGGTTTCCCCCCAAAAGCTTTTTTGTTTTTTTTCCCCCCTATAAGCCCCCTTTTAAAAACGGGTGTTAAAAGGTTTTTTCCCCTTTTTTTATGGAATAAAACTCCCGAAAAAAATACTTTTGGGGGCCCAATTTTTTAAAAAAGCCGGGGTTTTGGAAAGAAACTTGTGGGAAAAAAAATCAGAGCCCCCCCCGTTCCCCCCTAATGTAAGTGAAAGTAAATGCCCCCGAAAATTGGGGAAAAATTAAAAAAAAAACCATTAAAAAAAAAAACCCTTTTTTCCCCGCCCCGTTTTAGGATAAAAAAAACGGAAAATTTTAAAAGTGGGGGAATATCGGTTTTTTTTTTTAATTTGGGAAACCCTTTTTTTTTTTTGCCCCCATAAAATTTTTTTTTTTTTTTTTGGGGGGGGTTGGGTTTTTTAAAAAGAAATTTTGGGAATTTTAAAAGGTTTTTTTCACCCCCACAAAATGGCCAAAATTCCATGTTAAAATTGGGTTTTTTAAAAACCGACCCCTTTTTAAAAAAACCCCTTATTCTTTTAAAATAAAAATTTTTCCCCCCCATTTTTTGGGAAAGGGGGTTTTTTTTTTGGGGATGAAAACCCCGGCCCCTTTTGCCCATGGGAAAAACAAAAATTAAAACCCAAATTTCAAAATTCACAAAAAAAAAAGTTTTTAAAAAACAAAAAAAAAAAAAAAAAAAAATTTTTTTTTTTAAAAAAAAACCCTTTATTTTGCCCCCTTTTTTTTTTCCCTTTTTCTCCCCAAAAAAAACCTTTTGGGCCCGGGTTTATAAGCGGTTTTTGGGAAAACCTGGGAAAAATACGTTTTTTTTTTTTTATGCCCCCTTTTTTAAAAACTTGGGTTTTTTCCTTTTTTTTTTTTTTTTAAAACCATTCCCCCCAGGCCAAAAAAAAAATGGGGGCCCCCCTTTTTTTTCCCATTTTTGGGAAATTTGGGGTTTTTAAAAGTGCCCAAAGCAAGGGGTTTTTTGGGTTTTTTTTTTTGTGGGGTGGGGGGGGTTCCTTTTTTGGGGTGGTGTTTTTTAATTTTCAAACAAAAATTTAAATCCCCAACCAAAAATTACAAGTGCCCCCACTGGTTTTAACCCCCACAAATTTGGGCCCCCCCCTTTTAAAAGAAAAAAAATCCAAAAACCACCCCACAAAAACATGTCGCCAGCTTTTCCCGGGTTTCTTTTGGGGGGTTTTTAGCCCCCCGGCCCTGGTCCCCCAAAAAAATGAAAAGGGCAAACCCGTTTTCCCCCCAATTTTTGTTCCCCCCCCCGCAGGATGGGAATGCCCCCTAAAAAGCAGGTCCTCCCCCCCCCCCCCACCCCCCCTTCCCCTCCAACCCCCCCCAAAACCCCGCCCCGGGGGCTTTTTGGGTTTTTTTTTTGGGGTGTTTTTGGGTTTCCCCCCCTTTGGGCCAAAAAGAAATTGGAAAAAGAAAAACCCCCCCCTAAAATTTGGGGGTTTTTGAACCAAACTTTTCCCGGCCCCGTTCAAATTTTTCCCTCATCCCCCTTTCAAAGGGCTGGTGGGCCCCCCCCACCCCCGTTTTTTGAGTGAACCCCCGCCCCCTTTTTAGGAAGAAAAAAAGAAAAGGGCCGGGGGCCAAGTTTCCCAAAAAGATGAGGAAAAAGGAAAAATTGATGCAGGAAATTTTTTTAAATTTCCCGGGGGGGTTTGGAAAACCCGCCCCCCCTTCATGCCTTTGCCCCTTGGGAAACCTTTTTAAAAGCCCCCCTGGGTATTTTAATGGGCCATGCAAGAGTCCCCCCCCCCCAAACAAAAGGCTGCCAAAAACCCCCCCAATTTTAAATTTCAGGAAAAAAAAAAAAATTTTGTATATGCCCCGTTTTTTCCTTTTCCCCCATATTTCCCAAAGCTGCCCCCCTCCCCTTTGGAATTTTGCACTAAAAGGGGAAGGGCCCCGAAAACCTACTTGACTCCCCCCTTTTGGGGACAAAGGGGGCTTTTGGGGGGAAAACCCCAAACATAGGGCCGGGAAAATGAATGTTTTTACAAGGCCAAAAAAAAGGGGCAAGGGGGGGGTCAAAAATTTTTTTTTTGAGCCGGGGGGCCCTACAATTTGTTTTTTGGAAATGGGGCTAGGGGAATTCCCCGAAAAATTTCCCGTTGGGGTTGGGGAAATTTTATGGGGCCCCCCCCCTTTTTTTTTCCCCCCCAGGTGGGGAGGGAGGGGCCCAAAAAGGTTTTTTTTCCCCCCAAGCAAAAAACACAGCCCCTGGGAAAGTCCCCCCCTTTTCCCGTCAATTTTTGGGGGCCCTGGAAAACAAAAAATTTTCCCCCCTCCCCTCCGGGAAGCAAAAAACCCCAAATTCCCCAAAACTCCCCTTTTTGGGGAACCCCTTCCCGGGTTTTCCCCAACATGGTTAAACATCAGTTTGGGAAAAATCCCCCGGCCCCTTTTCCCCTGGGGGCCCCCCCGGGGGGTTCCCCATTTCCAAAACCCCCCCCCCAGGCCCAAAATTCCCCCTTTAAACCCCCCAAACCTCCCCCCCCCCCAATGAAAAACCCCTTTTTCCCCCCCCCCGGATTGCCCCCCCCCTTTTATGGACCACCCGGCCTGTTTTAACCGCCCCCCCCCCCTTTGATTCCAACCACAACATGAAAAATTTAAACCCCCTTCCCGGGTGCCAAAAATGGGGGTTTGGGTTTTTTTTTTGTATGGAAACAGGGGGGGTTTGGGGGGTTACCCCCCCCCAAACCAAAAGGGGAAAAAAAATTGGAGAAGTTGAAAGAAATTCTGCTTCCCCGCCCTTTGGTTTCCCTCTTTTTTTCCCGTAAATGTTTGGGTTTTTTTTTTTCATCCCAGTCCACCCCCAGGAATTTTTTTTGAACCCCTGTGGGGCCCGAAAATTTTCCCCCCGAAAACCTTGCCCCGGTTTTTTTCTCAAGGGGGGGGGCCAAAAAACATGGGGGTTGGGGTTTAAAAAATTTTGCCCCCCCGGTGGGAAAAAGGGTTCCCCCTGATTTCACCTGCACCTGTTTTTTTTTTGGGTTTTGTTTTTTTTTTTGTCAAACCCCGTGGAAAAAAAAAATTTTTCTGTCCCCCCCCCCAATTCCCCCCCCAACCCCCTGTGTACATAAAAAAAAACCAAAAAACCCCCCAACCAAACCCAAACCCCCAAAAAAAAAAACCTGTTTTTAAGATTTTTTCCTTTTCAAAAATCCCCTTGAAAAAAATTTTTTTTGAAAAAATTAAAAACCTTTCAAATCAAATTTTTAAATAAAAGCCCCCAAAAACAATTTGGAAAAAAAAAACCCCAAAAAACTTGTCAAAAAAGCAAATAAAACCCCCTTGGTTTAAATTTTAAATTTTGAAAAAGGGGAAGAATTTTTAAAAAAGAAAAAAAATCCCCCTTTTTTTTGGGGGCTGGGTTTTAAATTTTTGGGGGAAAACCAAAAAATATGCAAAAAGGGTTTTTTCCCCCGCAAAAGTCCCCAAAAAAACAAAAATTTTTATCAAAAAAAACAATTTCCCCCGGAAAAAATTCCCCCCTTAAACCCAAAAAAATAAACAAATTTTTTCCCCCGGGAAAAAAACACCAAAATCCCCCCCCAAAAAAAAATGGCCCCCGCTTGAATTTTTTCATGAATGGAAAAATTTTAAATTTTTTCTGGGCACATTAAAAACAAAACCCGTAAAAAACCAAAAAGCAAAACAAAACAAAAAAACAACCCCGCCCCCTCCCCCCCCAAAGGGGGTTTTCCTTTCTTTTTTTCCCTTTTTCCTTTTTTTTTTTTTTAAAAAAAATAACAAAAATTTAACCCCAAAAAAAAAAAAAAATACAGAAAAAAAATTTTTTAGCCCTTTCCTTTAAAAAAACTTTTTACCAAAAAAATTTTTTTTAAACCCCAAAAGGAAAAAAATTTTCCCCTTTTTGGGGGGAAACCCAAACAAACAAGCCAGGGAAAATTTTTGCTCACTTTTTTGGGAAAAAGGCAGTTTTTTAAAAAAAAAAAAATTTTCCCCAAAAAAAATTTAAAAATTTTAAAAAAAAATTGAAAAATTAAAAAAAATTTCCCGGTTTTTGGGGAAAAATTTTTTTTTCAAGGGTTTTTTTTTTTTTTTTTCCCCGGGGAAAAAAAACCCCCAAAAAAATTTTTTTTAAAAAAAATTTTTTTTTGGGGGGGCAAAAACCCAAAACCCAATGGGGAATTTTTGGGGGGCCCCGGTTTTTTTTTTTTAGGAAAAAAGCAAAAAGCCCCCCCGGGGCCCCTAAAATTTTTTCCAAAATTCAGGAAAAAATCCGAAGGGTTTGAGTTTTTTTCCCGAAACTCTACAATTTAAAAGGAAAAAATTTTGGCTTTAAACTGTGTTGGGGGGACCAAATTTTCCCGGCCCCAAAAAGGGCCCCGGTTTTTTTTTGTAAATTTTTTTGGGGAAAAAAAAAAAAAAAAATTTTTTAAATTTTTTTCCCCCCTTTTAAAAAAACCCCTTTAAAAAATGAAAAAAAAAAAAAAAAGTTTTGGGAAAAAAAATTTTTTTAAAAAAAGAAAAAGGGGCAAAAGGGGCCAAAAAATGATGGGGGGGGGCAACCCGGGGGGGGAACCCCCCAAAAAAAAAAAACCATTAAAAAACCCAATTTAAAAAAAGGGGAAAAAAACCCCCAAAAAAACCCCCCCCCCCCCCCCCCAAAAAAACCCCCCCCCCCCCCCCCCCCCCCCCCCCCCCCACCCCCAAAATTTTTTTTTAAAAAAAAAAAAAAACCCCCCAAAAAACCCCCCCCCCCCCCCCAAAAAAAAAAACCCCCCCCCCCCCCCAAACCCAACCCAAAAAAAAAACCCCCCCCCCCAAAAAAACCCCCCCCCCCCCCCCCCCCCCCCCCCCCCCAAAAAACCCCCCCCCCCCAAACCCCCCCCCCCCCCCCCCCCCCCCCCCCCCCCCCCCCCCCAACCCCCCCCCCCCTTTTTTTTTTTTTTTTTTTTTTTTTCCCCCCCCCCCCCCCCCCCCCCCCCCTCCCCCCAAAAACCCCCCCCCTTTTTTTTAAAAAATTTTCCCCTCGACCCCCCAAAAAAAAGTAAAAATTTTTTTGGGGGTTGGGGGGGTTTTTAAAAAAATTTTTCCCCCCCGTTTAAAAAAGAAACCCCCCCCCAAAATTGGGGGGCGGGTGGGGGGTGGTAAATGTTTCCCCCCCCCCCCAAAAAAGGGGGGGCCTTCTTTTCCCCCCAAAAAGGGGGATTTGGGAAAATTTTTTTGCCCAAAAATTTTTGGGGGGTTTTTGGGGTTTTTAAAACAAAACCCCCTTGGGGGGTTTTTTTTAAAAACCCCCCCCCCCCCGAAGGACTTTTTTAAAAAAAAAAATTTAAAAAACCCAAATTTTTTCCCCCCAAAAAAAAATTTCCCCCCCAAAAAACCCCCCAAACCCCCCCCCGGGGGGGGAATTGGGAAACCCGCCCCAAAATTTTTAACCCCCGGGTTTTCCCCCAAAAAAGGGGCCCCCCCTTTGGGCCCCCACCAAAATTTCCCCCCCGGGGGAAAACAAAAATTTTTAAAACCCGGGTCCCCCCCCGGTTTAACCCCCCCCCTGGGCCCCCAAAAAAAAAAAAGGGAAAAGGGTTTTTAAAAAACCTTTTTTTAAAAAGGGGGGGAAAAAATTTTTTTTTAAAAAAGGAAAAAGGGGGTTTTTTTCCTTTTAAAAAAAAAGGTTTAAAAATTTTAAAAAAAAAAATCCAAAAGCAAAAACCCAAAACACACAAAAAAAAATCAAATTTAAAATTTGTCCCCAAAAACCAAATTTCCAACCCCAAAAAAAACCCCTTTTTCCCCCCCTTTTAAAAAATTTTTTTCCCCTTTTGGGCCCCCCCCCCCCCCCCTTTTAAACAAAAAAAAACCCTAAAAAACCAAAACAATACCCAACAGAAGTTTTTGGGGAAAAAGGGGGAAAAAGTTGGGCCCCCCCCCATTAAAAAAAAAATTTAAAAAACCCCCAAATTTAAACCCCCCCCCCCTTTTAAGGTGGGGGGGTTTTGGGGGGAAAAAGGGGGAAAAAAGGGGGGGGCCAAAATTAAAAAAAAAAGAAACCCAAAAAACCCCCCCCCTTTCCCCCCCCCGGGTTTTTTTTCCTTTTTAGCACCCTTTTTTAAAAAGAAAAAAAAAAAAAAAAAAAGAGCCAAAAAAAAAAAACTTTCACACCCTTTAAACAAAAAAATTTAAAAAAATTTTTTTTTAAAAAGCCAAAGCCCCCGGCGTTGGGGGCAAAAAAAAAAAAAAAAAACACCCCGAGAAAAACCAAAAAAAAAAATGCAAAAACTTTTTTTAACCCAAATTTTCCCAAAAGTTTTTTTTTTTAAAAGGGAAAAAACAGGGTTTGGGGTTTTTGGTTAAAAAAAAGAGAATTCCCAAAAAAAAACATGGGCCCCAAAAAAAAACTTTCAAATTTTTTTACAAAAAAAACCCAAAAGAATTTTTAAAACGTTTTTGGGGATTTGGGGAAAAAAAAAAACCTATAACATCTTTTAAACCCAAAGGGGGGGTAAAAAAGGGAAAAAATTTTCCCTTCCCCCCCCCCCTTTCTCCCTTTTTTCTTTTGGGTTTCCCCATCTATCAAAATTTTTTTTTTCATTGTCCCCCCCAAAAATGTGGCCCCCCCACTTCCCCCTTTTTTTTAAGGGAAAACCCGGAAAAAACAAACCCCGGGATTTTTTTAAAAAAACCCCACAATTTTTTTCCCCCGGCTTTTCCTTTTGGGCCCTTTCCCCTTCCCGCTTTCCGGCAAATGGGGGGGCAAAAAAAGAGAACAAAATGGGTGAAAGATAAAACTCCAAACATCTCCAAACCCCCCCAAACCCCCCAAAACCCGGGGTTTGGGCCCCCCTTTAAAAAAATTTCGGGGGTTTTTACAAATTCACTTTTCCCCGAGGGTCAAAAAGGGGGCTTGGGTTTAAAACCTTTACAGGACAGGTTGCTTTTTTCCCCCTTTCCCTTTTGTGCCCCCACCCCTTTTTTCGTCCCCGTCTGGATAGCGGAAAAAGCAAAAGTTCCAAATTTTTTTTTGGGAAAAAGACCGACGGGGCCCGGGGCAGTCCCCTCACGGGTGAAAAGCCCGAGCAAAAGGGATGAAAACGAGTCCTTTGGGGAAAAAGGCCCCCAAACAAATTTTTGGGTTTTATGCCAAAAAATTTTGAAAAAAAATGTTGTTTCTAAAAAAATATAGCCCAAAAAAAAATTTTTTTGGGACAGTTAAATTATTTTAAAAAACCAAAACAAAAAAATAAATAAAAATAAAATTTATTTAATATTTAAACCCCAATGGGGGGGAAAATTTAAAAAAGGGGGATTTTCCCCCAAAACAAGTTTTAATTCCCCCGCAAAAAAAGCCAAACCCCCTTTAGAAGATGGCCGGAAAAAGGCTGTCCCCAAAGCCCCCCCAGTGGTGGTAAGTGCCCTTTTTTTTTTGCTGGGAGGAAATAAGGGGCCCAACTCCCCGGTTTTAAAAAAATTAAAAAGAAAAATTTTTTTAAAAATGAAAAATTTCCCCCTTTTTTTTTTTTTTGTACTTTCGTTTTTTGGCCCCCCCCAAATGGTGGGCAAATTTATACCAGTGGTTTTTTTTGGGAAATGGGCCCGGGGGCCCCTTAAAAATTTTTTTAAAACTCCCTGGGGGGAAAAACAAAATAAATAATAAATTTTTTAACGTACTTTTGAAAATTGATTTTGGCCCCCCCGTGGTAGCAAAAAATATGTTTTCATGAAATGTGGGCCCCCCCTAAAACCCCCACAAGGGAAATTTTAAAAAACACAAAACCCCCAAAAACCCCCACACAAAAAAAGGGTTTTTTTGGCCCCAAATAAAAATAAAAGCATCTTAAAAAGACATTATTGGGGGGAATAAGATTATACCCCTTGGGCCCCCCTTTTTTTTTTTTTTAAATTTTTTCATTTCCCTTTTTTTTTTTAAAATTTTCCCCTTAAAAATTTTTTTCCCTAAAATTTTCTTTTATAAATTTTGGGGAAAAGGGGTTTAAAATGTTCAAAAGTAAAATTTAAAATTTAAAAAAAAAAAATAAATAAAACAAAATTTTTGAATTTAAAGTCACGAAAAAAAATTAAAAGGGTTTTTAAGCATGCCAAAAGTTAAAAAAACCCCTTTGGCCCCTTTTGTGGGAAAAATTGGGAAAGCATAATGCAGGTGGGGGTTTGGGGGTTTGGGTGGGGGTGTTGGGGGGGGGTGGGGTTTTTTGGGGGGTTTTGGGGGGTTGGTTTTTTGGGTTGGGGGGTTTTTGGGGGGGGTTGGGGGTGTGGGGGGGTGTGGGGGGAAAAAGAGGAGAGGGGGAGGAAGCATTGCAAAATTAAAAAAGCCCCCCCAAACCCCCCGGGAAAAATCCCGATTTTTAAAAAAAATAATGGTTGGGGGCCCCTGACCAAAAAAAGGGGCACAGTTTATATTTCGTGCCCCCAGAAAAAAAACCCCTTTTTTGTGCCCTTTTATTTAAAAAACAAAATTGTTTCAAACCCCTTTGGGAAAAGCCCCAGGGGAAAACCCCAAAAACCCCAATTTTTGCCCTATTTTAAAAAAATTCCGGGAAACCCTAAAAAAAAAAAATGAAATTCATCAATTCCCGGGAAATTTTGGCCCCGAAAAGTAACCAAATTTTTTCATTCCCCCTTTTTAAAAATTTTCCCCCAAAAAATTTTTTTTTTTTCAAAAAGATGAACCCCAAAATCCCCCTGAAAATTTAATTTTAAAATGCCAACCAGCAAAAAAATAACTATATAAAAAAAGCCCCTAAAAAAGGGAAACTGGGCGCCCCCCCTTTAGAAAAAAAGGGCCCCTTGTGGGGTCCACCCCCCCCCTGGACGTTGGTTGGGAAAGGGCCTTTACAAATCTAAATTTTTTTTTGAAAAAAACAAAAAAAAGTTTTTAAAACCCTGTTTTAAAAAAGCCCCGGGCCCCCCGGAAAGAAAAAGAATACAAAAAACCCCTTTCCAAAAACCAAAAAGGGCCGGGAAAAAATGGGGGCCCCACAAAAGGAAAAAAAAACAAATAAATAAAAGGGCAACAAAAAAAAAAAAAAGGTTTAAAAAAAAAAAGAAAAATAAAAAAAGGGAAGGGAAAAGGAAAAAAGTCGGAAATAAACCAAAAAAGGGAGATCTTCCAGAAAGAACCCGGGGAAAATGCCATTTATCCCGGGGAAAAAACCGTCCCCCCCCCCCCCACCCCCCAAAAAGGGGTTTTATTTTTTAAACCCAAAAAATTTTGGGGGGTTCCCTTCTCCCCTTTTTTCTCTTCCCCCCTTTTTTTTGGGGAAAGGGGGTTTTTTTTTTTTTTCCATTTTTTTTTTTTTTTTTTTTCCCTTTTGGTCCCCCCATCCATATTTAGAAATTTTGGGGTTTTCCCCTATCCAGGGGGCCTAGGGGGCCCCCTTTACTTTAAAAATAAAAAAAGTTTTGGAAAATTTTGAATCTCTCCCCTCTCCCCCTTCCCCCTCCCCTCCCAAACCATGAAAAAAGCGGGAAACAAAAAATTTGAGGGGCAAGAGAAAAAAAACCCTGAACCCCCCGAAACCAGAGGGGGAAGAAGAGACAGAGAAAAGAAAAACCAGACGGGAAAAAGAGAGAGAAGAGAAAAAAAGAAGAAAATGGGAAAGGGACGGGGGAAAAAGGACAGGACGACAAAACAGGCCCCCCCCTGAGGGGTTTTTGGTTTTTAAATTTTCCCAAGGATGAAAAATTTTTTAAAGGCCCCCCAGGTTTATTTCCCCTTTTAATCCCCCTTTGTTTTTCCCACACATAAATTTTCACTAAAATGAAATTTTTCAAAAAACGGGGAAAAACCCAATAATGCCCCAAAAAAACGGGGTAAACTTTTAAAAAATATGAAAAAAAAACCCGGAAATTTTCCAACTAATTTTAAAATAAAGATTTTCTTGGGGGAAAAAAAAAGGAAAAAGGAAAAACAGGAGAAGAGAGACAGAAAGAAAAAAAAAGACGGGGGAGAGAGGGGACAGAGAGAGAAGAGCCCCAGAGGGACAAAAAAAGACTGAGAGTGGGGAAAAAAGGGTGGGGGGGAAGAATTTTGGGGAACAAAAAGGGGAAATTTTTTTTACACAGTTTTTAAAATTCAAATTCCCCAAATTGGAAAAAGGGGGAAAAAATTTTTTTTCCCCAAACGGAGGTTTTTAAAAAAATTTTTTTTTTTTTTCCCTTTAAAAAAAGGAAAAAAAAATTTTTTTCAAAAACCATGACCCCCTTTTTTTTTATAAAAAGGTTTTTTCCCCTTAAAAAGTTTTTTTTTTTTTTTTCCCTTTTTTGGTTTGTTTAATAAAAATACTTTATTGTAAAAAATTTTTGAGAGAGAGAAAAAAGAAAGAGATAAAAGTTTTAAAATAAATTGATGAGGGATGAAAATCTTTTATTTCCAACCCCTTAAAAAGAAAACCCCAAAAACCCCAAAAACCCCTTTTTTTTTTCATCCGGCCCCCTTTCCCCCCCTAAGGGACAAAACAAAGCAAAAAAACCCCACCGCCCCAAAAAACTTAAATGGGTTTTTTTTTCCCCCTTCCCCATTAAAAATTGAGCCCCCAAAAGATAAAATTTTTAAAGTAAAAAAAAAAAAAAAAAAAAATGATTTGAAAACAACAAAACAAAAATTTAGATATCGAAAATTAAAAAAAAAACAACAACAAAAAAAAAAACCCCCCCCCTTTATCACCAAAAACAGAAAAGATTAAAGCGATCCTTTTTTGTTTTTTTGGGTGGGGGGTTTTGGGGGTGTGGGGGTGTGGGTTGGGGTTTTGGGTGGGGGGGGGTGGGTTGGGTTTGGGGTTTTTTGTGGGGGTGGTGGAAAAGAAAGAAGGGGGAGAGAAGAAAGAAGAGGAGAGAGGGAAAGGGGAAGAGGGGAGGAGAAAAGAGGAGGGTTTTTAAAATTTTTTTTGTGGGGGAAAAAAAATTAAAAAAACAACAAAAAACCCCCCGAAGGATGGGTAACTGGACAACTGCCCAAAAATTTCATCAAAATTTAAAATCCCAAAAATTTTTTTTTTTTTTAACAATTTTTTTTTTGAAAGGGGGTTTTTTTCAAAGCAAAGATTTTAAAAGGAAAGAAAAAAGGGAAAATACAAAAAAAAATTTTTTTCAGTTTTTTGCGCCTGGAAAAAATTCCCCCAGCATCAATAAAACCCCAAAAACACTTATTTTTTTCATGATGTTTTGTGCCGGGGGTTTCCCGGTTTTGCTTTTGCCAAAAGTGGGGGGATGTGGTGCCCCTTTGGTTTGGTGGGGTGTGGTTTTGTGTGGGGGAGGGTTTTGGGGTGGTTGTTTTGGGGGTGTTGGGTTGGGGGGGGGGGGGGGGGGGGGGGGGTTTTGGAAAAGCCATCCCCTTTTTAAACCCCCCCCCCCCCCCCCCCCCCCCCACCTTTTTTTTTTTTTTTTAAAATAATTTTATACACTAAACCCAAAACCCAGAAAATTTTTTTAAAAAAATCAATAAGCAAACCCCCTTTAAAAACAAAAGAGAGAGACAGAGTTAAATTTTCCCCAATTTTTTTCCCTTTATCCAAAAAAAATTAATTTTGGCCCAAACATTACCCAAAAGGGAATTTTTTTAAAAAAAAAAAGCAAAAAAATTTCATCAAAAAAAACAAAAAAAATAAAAACCCGGGGAAAAACAAATTTTAAATTTGGGCCCTGTAGTTTATAGTGCTTCCCAAAAAATTAAAAAAATTAAATTTGGACCCTAGAAAAAATTTTTCCCCTTCCCCAAAATTTTTTTTTTTTTCTTTTTTGGAAAAAAGGTTTCCGTTCAAAGGGGGAAAACCCCAAAAAAAATCTCCTATAAAACTAAAATTTGGGGTTTTTTTTCGTTTGAATTTCTAGCCCACCAAAGATAAGGGGAAAAACCCCCCCTTTAAAAAAGGCCCCCAAAAAAAGATTTGAAAATAAAAGAAAAATTCCCCAAAAAATTAAAAACCCCCGTTTTTTCCCCCGACCCACAACCCACCTTTTTTTAAAGTTTTAAAAGGAGATAAAAAAAAAACAAATGGAAAAAAAGCTTATTTTTGAAACCCCCTTTAAAGAAAAATTTTAGCAAAAAATTTTTGGGAAACCCCCCCCAAAATTTTAACTAAAGAAAAAAAACCCCTTTTTAACCCTTTTTTGGGTTTGGTACAAAAAAGGAAAAAAAATTTTCCCCCCGAAAAACCCAAAAATTTTTTAAACCCTACTAATTAAAAAAAGGAATGGGGAACCCCCCCCCACAGTTTTAAAAAAAACCCCCAAAAGGAAAACCTTTTTTGGGTTTACGAATAGTCTATCAGAAATGAAAAGGAAAAAAATTTTTAAAAAAAATTAAAAAAAAAATTCCCCCCAAAAATGGTTCCCCAAAAAAAAAAAATAACCAAAACCCTTAAAGGGAAGAGTTTAAAAACTTTTCCGGCTTCCCCAAAAACAAATTAAAATAAATAAAACAAAACCCGGTTTTTATTTTTGGGTTTCCCCTTTCCGAAACCCCCCCCAAATTTCCCAAAAATCGCCCTTTATTAAAAGAAAAAAGTGTTTCCCAAAAATTTTGGTTTTTTGGGAAAAACCAAAAATGGAAAAAAAATTAAAAAGGGAAAAAACTCAAAAAAAACATTAATTTTAAAAAAAAAGGGGGATAGGTTTTTTTAAACCCCCAAACCCCCAAAAAATATTTTCAAACCCCCCTTAAAAAATCCCCCTGGATAAAAGGAAAAATGGGGGGAAAAATGCAAAGACCCCCCAAAATGGAAAAAAAATATTAAAAAATTTTTAAATTTTGTCCCCCCCCAAATAAAAAGGGATCAAATTTGAAAGCATATGGGCCCCCCCCGACCCCGATTTGTTTTTGAAAAAAAACAATGGGGTTTTTAAAAAAGATTTTTGGGGAAAAAAAGTTTTTTTTAAACCCAAAAACCCCAAAAAATCTTTCCCAAAAAGGTTTAAAACCCCAAAAATGAAAAAAAAAAGATCCTTAAACCCTTTAAAAACCCCAACCCCCTTTTTTTTTAAAAGAAAAAAAATTTTTAAAAGGGAAAGGGGGAAAAAAAAAAACCCTTTTTCCCTTTTTTAAAAAAAAATGGGAATGCAAAACAATTAATTTTTTTCTAGTTAAAAAATTTTTACTCCATGAGGAAAAAATTTGGGAATTTTCAAAACCTGCCAAAAAGAACTGGGGTTTTGGGGGAAAAATGGGCCCCTTTTTTTTTTCCCCCTGTGGGGAATTTTTTTTCCCAACCCCCAAATAAGTTTTGGGGTGCGTTCGATCAAAAACTTTAAAAAAAAGGAAAAAAAAAAAAATTGAAATTTTGATTTAAAAAAAAAAACATTGGTAAAAAGAAAAAAAAAAACCCCTTTAAACAACCCCCCCCAAAAAAATTTTTAAAATAAATTAAAAAAAGGAAAAACCCTGGCCCCTTAAAACGAAAATTTTTTGGTGGAAACCAAAAAGAATTTTCCCCTTTAAAAAATTAGTTTTCCCTTTTTTTAAGTGGGGGAAAAAACCGTCCCCTTTTAAAAAAATACCCAAAAAATTTATTTGGGGTTTGAGGTACTGGGAAAAAGGGGTTTAAAAAAAATTAAAAAAAAACAAAAAAATTTAAAAAAAGGGTTTCCCAAAAATTTAAAAATTTTTGCCACAGATCCCGGTTAAAAAAAAATAATGTGTTGAAAAAAGGTTAAAGGCCCAAAAAATTAAAAATTTAAAAGCGACAAAAAGTTAAATTTTTCCGCAAAAGAGAGAAAAAAAACTCAAATTAACCCCCCATCCCCGGGGGGGGGGAAAAAAAGTGAGTTTTTTTTAAACCCCCAAAATTTTTCTGGAAAGACCCCGGAAAAAAATTTCTGGGCCCAAAGGGTTTTCTGTTCACACCTTGTGTAAAAAATTATCACTTTTAAAGGGAGGAAATTAAAAAATTAAATTTTGGTTTTAACCGGGGGTGAGAAAAAAAAAAAAACCGAAAAAAAATGCCTAAAAACCCCCCGGGAATTTTAATTTTTTAAAGGGAAAAAAAAAAATTTTCCCCTATAAAAAATGTTAAAAATTTTTTAAAAAAAAGGAAAAAAAAACCCCAATTCTAAAAAAAAATTTTTTTTTTAAGGGGGCCCGGGGCCTAATAGAAAATTAAAAAAAAGGGAAAAAAATATATGGTTCCCCTTTAAAGGAAAATTTAAAAATTTAAAGCCCAACCCCTAAATTAACAAAAGGGGGGTCCCCCACCCTTTTATCAAAAATTTCTTAAAGGGGAAATAATGGGGTTTTAAAATAAAAGTAAAAATAAATTTAAAAAGGCCAAAAGCCCCCAAGGGTTGGGTGGGGGGGTTGGGGGTGGTTTGGGGTGTTTTGTGGGGGGTGGGGTTTGGGTTTGGTGTGTTGGGGGGGGGTGGGGTGGGGGGGAAAAAAGTTAAAAAAGTTAAAATTTTAAAAACTCTTTTTTCCCTTTTTTGTTTAATTTTCGTACCCACAAAAACCCGGTTTCACAAAGGGAAAAAGGGGCCCGTTTTTTTTAAAAATTTTTTTTTGGCCTTTGGGGGGCCCGTTTTTTAAAAAAAAAAAAAAAAAAAAAAAAGAAAAAAAATGGCCCCAATTTTTAAGGGTTTTATGTGGTTTTTAAAAAAATGGGGGGGCCCCCCCAAAGGGAAAAAAATTTTATTGAAAATTTTTTTATGGGGATGTTTTTTTCCCCCCCTTGTATTTTTTGGAACCAATTAAAAAAAAAAAAAAAAAACAAAAAAAAAAAAAAATTAAAATTTTTCAACCCCATAAAAAATTTTTTGGGGAAAAAAAAACCAAACCCCAATTTTAAAAAAAAAAATGAAACCCCCCTTTTCAATTTCCCCAATTTCCCCAAAAAAAAAATAAATTTAAAAAACATTTTTAAAAAAGCCCAAAAGGGGAAACAATTTCCCTCAAATTTTTTCCTTTTTCTTGGGGGTTAAAAAAAAACGAAAAAAAAAAAAAGGCAAATCAGGCCCCCCTTTTTAAATGCCCCCAAAAAAAAAGAAAAAAGGGGGTTGGGCCCCCCGGTAAAAAAGGGGAAAAAAAGGGGAAAAAGGGGAAAAAAAGAGAAAAGGGGGGACGGGGAAAAAACAATGAACAAAATTTAAAAATTTTTTTTTTATTCCCCCTAGGGCCCCCCGCCCCCCCCTTTTAAAAAAGGGGGGGTTTGGGGGTTTTTCAGAAAAAAAAACAGAAAAAATTTTTAAAATTTTTTTCAAAAAGGAAAAAAAAAAAAAATTTAAAAAACCCCAAACCCCAAAAAAAAAAATTTCATTATCCCCCCAAAAATTAAAAAAAAAATTAAAAAAAAAAAAATTTTTGGAAAAAATTTCCCCAAATTCCCTCCCCCTTTTTCCCCCCTTTTAAAAAAAGGGGGGCCCCTTTTTTTTTTAAAAAATTTTAAAAAAAGAAGGGGGTTTTTTTTTTTTTCCCCCCTTTTTATTTTTCCCCAATTTTAAAAATGAAAGGGGAAAAAAAATAGAATTTCCCCAAAAAAAGGAAAAAACCCCCTTGGGAAAATTTCCCCTTTAAAAATTCCCCCAAAAAATCCCAAATGGGTTTTTTTTTTTAATTTCCCCCCCCCCAAAAAAAAAAGGGGAAAACAAAAACCCCAAAAAAAAACCCTTTCCCCCCTTTTTTCCTTTTTTTTAAGTCCCCCCCCCCTTTTAAAAAAAATTTTGGGAAAAACCCAAAAAAACCCCCTCAAATTTTTGGGGTTGGGGGGTTTCCCCCTTGGTTTTTTTTTTTCCCCCTTAAGTTAAAAAGAAACCCCAAGGGGCCCCCCCGAATTTTTAAAAAAAAAAAGCCAAAAAGAACCTTTTAAAAAGCCCCCCTTTTTTTAAAAAATCCCCAGAAAAAAGAAAAAAGGGGGTTTTAAAACCCCAAACCAATTTTTCCCCTTTTTTTTTAAACCAAATGGCCCCCCCCCAAAAATTTTTAAAAAAAATGGGCCCCCCCCCCTTTTTCCCAAAACCGGAAAAAGGGGGTAAATAAAAAAACCCCCAAAAAAAACCCCCCTGTTGGGGTTTTTAAAGGGGGGTTTTAGGATTCAAAAAATAAAAAAAGCGTGGCCCCATTTTAAAGCGTTTCCCCTTTTTGGGGTTTTTGGGGTGTGGTGGGGGTGGGTGGTGGTTTTGGGGGGGGGGGGGTGGGGTGGGGGTGGTGTTGGGGGGGGGTTGGGGGTGGGCCCCCCGCGCGCCCCCGCGGGGGGAAAAAAAAACCGGGGTTTTTTTGTAATTTTGTTTTTGGGGTTTTTTTTGGGCCCCAAAATTTTCCCCCCCCGGGGGGGTAAAAAGGAAAGAAAGGGGTTTGGCCCAGGGTTAAAAAGGGGGGGGCCCGGTGAAAATTTGGCCCAAAAAGTTTTTTTTTTTGGGGCCCCCCCTTCCCCCTCTTTCCCTTTAAATTTTTGGGAAAATGGGAAAAGGGAGGGGAGGTTTTTTTACCCTTTCCCCCATTGGTTTCCCCCTTAAAAATTAAAAATTTGGTTTCCCAAAAAAACCCAAAAAGGGCCCCCGGGGCCCCCGGGGGGAAAAAAAGGCAAAATTTTTTTTGTTTTTTTGGGGTTTTAAAATTCCCCGGGTTTAGTTGTTTTTTTGGGGGGTTAAAAAATTGGGCCCCCCCCCTGGGGGTTTTTTGCCCCGAAGGGAAACCAAAATTAAATTTTTCCCCCCCTTTTTCCGGGCCGTTTCCCCCGCTTCGGGGGAAGGGTTAAAAACCCGCTTCCCGACCAAAACCCCCTTTTGTTTTTTTTGGGGGGTGAGTAAAAGGTTTTTTTTCCTTTTTATTTTCCCCCCCAACCCCCGGGCCCGGAAAAGGGCCCTTTGGGGGGTTTTCCCAAAATTCCCGGGGGCCCCCCCGGGGGTTTCCCTCCCCGGGGGTTTGGGGGCCCTAAAAAAACCCCCCCTTTGGGAAGGGGGGGGCGGCGGCAAACCCGGGGCCCTTAGTTTTTTTGAAAAAGTTTGGGGCCTTTTTCGAGTTTATAGTTTTTATGCCAAGGGGCCCCCCCTTTCGGGGTTTTGGGGGGCCCCCCCCGGCCCCCCGGGGGCCCCGGGAAAAATTCCCCCCCCCCGGGGTCCCCCGTCCCCCCTTTTTGGGGGTGGGCCCCACTTTTTCCCCCCCCCCCCCATTTTCCCAAAAACCGGGTTGGTTTTTTTGAACCCGTCCCCCGGGGTTAGTTCCCCCCGGTTTTGGGGGGAAAATTTTGGGTTTTTAGTTTAGTTTGGGTTTTTTTTAACCCGTTTCGGTGGTAAGGTTAGAATTTGGGGGGGGTAGAAGGGTGGATTGGTCTTTTTTTTTTTGTTCCCCTTTTTTCAAAAGGGGGTGGGTTAGGGGCCCCGGTTGTTTAATTTTTTTTTTTTGGGTTTAACTAGGGGGGCCCGGGGAAAAGAAAAGTTTGTTTTGGTTGGGGAGTTGGGAGAGTTGTTTTTTTGTCCCCCTGGGTGGGTTTTGGAAGGCCCAAAAAGTTTTTTTCCCGGTTTTCCCGGGGTGGGTTTTTTTTCCGGAATTGTTTCCGGAAATCCCGTTTTGTTTTGGGGGGGTTTTGGGTTTTCCTTTGGGTTTCACTGGGGGCACGGGGGGAAAAACCACGGGTTTTTCCCCCCTTTTTGTTTGTCGGGGGGGACCCTTTTTTTTTTTTTTTTGGGGAGTTAGTTTAAGGTTTGGGCCGGTTTGGGGTTAGGCCCGGGCCCCTTGTTGGTGGGTTGGCCCCCCTTGGGGGGCCCGTCCCCCCCGTTTTGCAAATGTTGGCCCCTTTTTTCCCGGGGGTTCCATGGGGTTTTGTTTTGTTTTTCCGTTTTGGTTTGTTCCCCGGGTTTGTTTTGATTTAGGCCGTTGGGTTATTTTTTTCGTTTTTTTAGGGTTGTTGTTTTGTTTTTAGTTTTGGGGTTTTTCTGGTGGTTTGGGTTTGGTTGGGTTTTTTGGTTTCAATCCGGTTTTTTTAGTTTTTTTCCTTTTTTTTTTGGGGTTTTGCCCTGAGGTTTTATTTTTTGTTGGGTTTGGGAAGTTTGGGTGATAATTGGGTTATTTTGGGTTAAATTAAAAAGGTTTTATAAATTTTTTTTTTTTTAAATTAATTTTGGTAATTAAGTTTTGACCTTTTTTTGTTAAAATTGAGTGGTGGTGGGGTCAATATTTAAAGGTTTTGTAAATTTCATATTTAAAAAATTTTGGAAATTTAAGATTCGATTTATTTGAAATTTGGGTTTATAATGAAAAAAAAGGGGGAATTTCCCTTTTTGTTTCCAAAGGGTTTTTAAATTTTTTGTGATTTTTTTTGAATTAAATTTGGGCCCCCCTTCTTTTCAAACTTTTCGTTGGCTTTGATGGGTCCCTTAACGGGGGTCGGCGGGTTTTCCCTTTTGGGGCGGGGGTTTTTCCCGGGTTTCCCCAAAATTTTTGGAAAAATTCCCCCAAAAGGAAAAGTTTTTTTTTTTTAAATTTTAAGTGGGCCCCACCTCCCGGGGTTTGGGGGGGAATGTTTGAAAGGGGGGGAAAGGAAAAATTTGGAAGGGAAAAAATTTTTTTAAATTTTAAGGGGGGGAAAGGGGAAGTTGAAAATTAAAGAAAAAGGGGTTTTGGAGTTTAAAAAGGAAATTGTGTTGGGGTTATAAGGGGGAAAATTTTTTTTTTAAAGAAAAAAAAAAGGGGGAAGGGGGTGGGGTTTTATTTTGAAAAAAGAATAACCTGGAATGGGCTGGAATGGGGTTTTTTGGGGAAAAAATTTTTGGTTTTTTTGAAAAAAAATTACCCGTGAAATGAAAGTGAAAAAAAGGGGGTTTCCTGGGGAGGGCCCCCCTTTTTTGGGGAACGCAATTTTTAATAAAATTTTAAAATTTTTTTTTTCCTTTTAGGGGTTTTTTTTTCCTATTGGAAACCCTTTTTTTTCCCGGGATTTTTTGGTTTATATTTTTCTTAATTAATTAAATGTCCCCCCTTAGGGGAACCTTTAATTCTTTGGTTTTCCCCCTTTTAAAATTGGGTAATTTCCCTTCCAAATTTTTGGGGGGGGTTTTTTAAAAAAATTTTTAAAATTTTAAAATTCCTTTTGGGGAGGGGGAAAATTTAATTTAAAAGGGTAAAATGGGTTTTGGGGATTTTTTCCTGAAAAAATTCCCCTTTTGGGAAATAAAAGGGGGGGGGGGAGGAAACAAATTTTTATGGGGCCCCTTGCCCGGGGGGAAAACCCCCAAAAAACCAGGGGGGGTTTTTTGGGGGCCTTTCCCCTTTTTCCTCCCCAGGGGGGGAGCAACCCAAAGGGCCCCCTTTTGTTGGGGGGGCCCCCTTCGGGCACCGGTTTCTTCCCCGGGGGGGGGCCCCGGGGAAACCACTCCCTGGGGGCCCCCGGGGGGCGCGGGGACCGGCTTTAACCCCTTTTTTTTTCCCCCCGGGGGGAAAAGGGCCCCCCCGCCCGTTTTGGGGGGGGGGTCCCCGGGGGGGCTTCCGGTTTGTTTTGGGTTTTTCCCCCTGGGGTGGTTCCCCCCGGCCCGGGGCCCCGTAGAGCCGCCGGGCCCCCCCCGGGGGGGGGTTCCCCCCCCTTTTTTTTTTCCCCCCCGGCCCCCCCTCCCCGGGAAGGCCCCCCGGGGCCCCCCGGGGGGGGGGGGGGGGGGGAGGGGGGTCCCCCCCCGTGGCCCCCATCGCGGGGAAGGGAAATCGGGCTGGGCCCGGGGAAGGCCCCACGGTCCCAGGCCGGGGTGCAGGGGGGTCCCCCTTTCGGGGGGGGGGTGGGGGGTCCGGCCCCGGGGGGAAGCCACGGGCAGCGGGGGGGGGAAGGTTCCTCACGGGGAGGTTGTCCCGCCTGTGGGAGGGGGGCCCCCGTACAGCGCCCGAGGGACTGGAGCCTTTTTTTCCCGGGGGGATGGTTTTGCCCCCCCCCCCCCCTGTTTGTGGTAGAAAGGGGGGGGGTAAGGTTAGGCCAGTGGGTTTGGGTTGGGTTTTTAGGCTAAAGCCTCCTTTCAGGAAAGTTAGTTTGGGCCCCAGAAACCCACAGTTTTTAGGGACTGGGTTCCCTTTTGGCCTTCCCTTGGACCGCAAAAAGCGGGTCAGTTTTGGGGAGTTTGTTGGTTCCCCCGGGTTTTTAAAAAGGAAAAGGGTAGTCCCCGGGGGGAGGTTGTGGGTGGTAGCAGTAGTTTTAAGAGATTTAAAAGGGGCCCCCTTTGGTAAATCCTTGTAAAACCCCAATTTAGTTAGTAACCAAAGTTTTTGGGGCTATCGCTTTGTGTCCCCAGGTTTCCAACAGTGATAAAAACGGCAGCTGGGGGTTTTAGGGTTTTTGGTTAGGGGTCCCCCTTTCCAAAGGGCCCCGTTAATAGAGTTTTGGGTTAAATAAAAAAAAAAGGGGAAAAATTGGAAAACTTGTGTGGCAGTTTGTGGGATGTGCCGTGGAGTGGGGGGCGCCCATGGGTGGTGGGGGGAAAATAAAGAAAGCGTTGGGCGGAATTGTAAAAAACTGTTTAGTGGGGGCTGTGTTTGTCCCCCCCCGAACCCCATTGGGTGGAATAGGCGTGTGGGTAAAAAGGGTGGGGTAGGGGCCCCCGTCCGGCTTTAAGCGACCCGTGGACACTTTTTGGTGGGGATTTCGGGGTAAACATTTGGGGGTTTTCGGTAGGTTGAATAGGGGAGCCCAGGAGGGAGGTTAAGGGGGGGGTGGTTTGTTGTTCCGGTTGGGGTGTAAACGTTGTGTGAAAATGTAAGTGGGGTTGGTATTGGGTGGGAGCGTAACCAGTACCCCTGGGGAAGGGGTACGAAAGTGTCCCCCCCCTGTTTTACTTCCCTTTCATGGGCAGGGGCCAAACTTGTGTTTTGGGTGGAATGGGGTTTTTTGGGGCCCCTTACCCCTGTGAGGTGAGGTAATTGGAATGGTCCCCAAATAAACATTGGAGTGGGTTGTTTTGGAAAAAGGGTGGAGTGTTACCCGTAAAAACAGTGTGTAGGGTTTAGGTTGCCCGGGAGGGTACCAGGTGTCCCCCCCCCCCTTTTTGTGTCCCCCTTTAAACATAGGTAAATAAAACCCCCAGTGGAGTAGGTTAGAATGGTTACCCGGCCCGGTGACTGTGCAAAACCCGGGTTGGGCCCTTTTCGGAATATCCCCGTGGGGATTAAGGGGCCCTGTAAGCCCAAGGGGGACCCCTGTGGGTGGTGGAAAAGCCCCCGAGGGTGCCGGCAGGTGGTTGTGGCATAAAGGGGTTTCTTTGGGGAGTGCCCAACCTGGGGGCCCTTTTTTGGGGGGGCAAAGTGCCAAACTGTGATCCCGGTTGGTGGGGGTGCGGGCCTAACCAGAGACAGTGAGGCCTGGGGGACGGTGGGTGGGGGGGTAATGGGTTTCGCCATGCACAGTGGAACAGTGGGGGACCCCCACGGTTGGGTTTTTCCCCGTGGGGGTTTTCCAGTTCCGTGGACCAGAACCCAGTGCATTTGGTAGTTTAATTTTGTATGGGTTTTGGAGGCCCCAAATTGTGGGGTTAAAAAGTAATGAGGTAAAAACAAGTTTGGGGGGGGGGTTTTAAGGGGGGGGGTTGCGCCCTTTAACCCGGGGGGGGGTTTTTGGGAAAACCCGGGGGGGTTTTTTGTGGGGAAAGGGGGATCTTGGGGGGTGGGGGGTTTTGCCCCGGGGGTTTTGGGAAAAAGGTTTTTAAACTGGGGAAAGGCCCCTTGGAGGGGGTTGGGTTCCGCCAAAAATGAGGAAGGTTCCCCATGGGGCCCCAAGGGGTTTTTGGGTGGGGGGCCCCGGGGTTTGGGGGGGTAAAGGGGGGAAAAAAACCCCCCTGGGGGTTTGGGAAAAGGGGGGCCCCGGACCTTTGGGTTTTTAATTTAATTTGGGGGGGGGGGTTTTTGGGGAAACAGCCGGGGAACCCCGGGGGTGTTGGTACGGGGGGTGGGTTTGGCCCGGGTTGGGAGGGGAATACCGGTGGGAACCCGGGGGGGTTGTTGAAGGGTTGATGTCTTGTGGGGGGAAAGTTGCTAAAGGGCAAAGGGGTTTGGGGGGGTGAAATTGGGGGGTTGGGGGTGGGGGAAAAGGGGGGGGGGGTTGGGGTTTTTTTTGGAAATGGCCCCGGAAAACCCCAAAGGGGGGGAAACAACGGGGGGCCCCCTTGTTTGGGGTTACGAACCCCAAGGGGGGGTTTTTTTTTATTGGAACCCCGGGGGAAATTATGGATACACAAAGGGGGTTTTGGGGTTTTTGGGTTGGGCTTGGTTTGTAAAAGGTTTGTTTGGGGTGAGATTTTTCCGGGGTGGCTTAGGGTTTTTCCCGGGGTTTTTTTTTGGAAAACCCCCCCCCCCTTTGCCTTTTTTCCCCAAGGCCTAAGAAAAAACCCCGCCGCCAAGGGGGTCCCCGGGGACCCAAGTTTTAAGGGGCCAAGGGGGGGTTGGGGGGAAACAGGGGGGGGTGAGGGCCAAAGGGGCGAAGCCGGGGGGGGAATTTTTTGCGGGGACCCGCAAGGGTTTTAAAATGGGGGAAACCCCCCAATTCCCAAAAAATGGGGAAGGGGGGGGAAGGAGGAAAGGGAGAAAGGAAAGGGGAAGGAGGGAAAGGGGGAAAAAGTGAAAGGGAGAAAGAGGGAGGAAAAAGGAAAAGGTTTCCAGAAAGGGAGGGGAAAGAAAAAGGTTTGAAAGGAAAAGAAGGAAAAAGGGGGGAAAAAAAGCCCCAGAAAAAAAGAAAAAAAGAAAGAAGATCGAAAGAGGAGGAAATGGGGGGAAAGAAGATTGAAAAGGAATGAGAAGGGGAAGCTAGAATGCAAGCAAAAGAAATTGAAAGAGAGAAAGGCTGAGGCAGAGGGAACTAAAAGTTGAAAAAAGCAAAAAAGAAAGAAAATAAGAAAAGAAAGGAGAAGAGGAAAAAAGGCTGTAAAAAAAGGGAACTAGAGGTGAAGCAGAAAGAAGACGGGAAGGAAGAAAAGCAGCGAGAACAGATGGGGAAAACTGGAAAAACTGCAGAGGGGAAAAAAGATAAGGGGGAAGAAAAAGGGGCCATAAGGGAAAATAAGAAAGCTCAAGCAACGGCAAAAGGCCGAAGTTAGATCCAAGAGACAAGGAAGAAGCCGAGTTTAGAGGCAAGAAGGCGAGCCTTAATCATACAAGAGAGCAGGGCCCTTAAGAATAAAGCAAGCGCATAGGAAAACGCTTTGAAATTGGGGGTGGAGGAAAAAACGAAGCAAGGTCCACCTTGAAGCCCCGTTTAGGGGGAGAAAAAAACGACGACCGTGGAACGCTTTTTCCAATCGCCCATTATTTTGAGCGTTGTAAACCCAGAAAAATTGCCAAGTGGAGCAAAACCCTCATGGCCCCCCCCAACCCCCCCTGATGGGCTTCCTTGCCTGGAAGAAGGAAAAAAGGGCTAGAGAAAGCGGGTGAATGCGGTTAAAGTGCGGAATGATTTTTAGGCGACTAATGAAATCAGAATAAAAGGGCGCCCTTGTTAAGCCCTTTTTAGCTAAAATTTTCTGAAAAGGGGCCCACCGGGAAAAGTTTTTCAGAGCAATCCACAAGAAAGGACGCCCTTGCTGAGAACTTTTGGGGGCCCGAGCTGGGGAGGAAAGGAAAGCCGGGGTTTGGGTTTTTTCCTCTGGTGGGCAGCCGGGGGGCCAAGGGAATGAGAAGTGGGGGGACAGAGGGAACGTAAAAGGAATCTGCTTTTTTCCCCCAAAAAAACCCGTTTTATACAATTTTTGGTCCAAAGGAAAGGGGGGGCCCCCCCCCCGGGAAAAAGAAAGGGAAGAGAAGAAACGGAAAAAGGAAAACAGAAAGAAAGGTGGAAGAAAGGAGGAAAAGGGGAAAGGGAAAAAGGGGAAGGCAAGGGCAAAAAAGAAAAAGAGGGGAAAGGGGAAAAGGAGGGAGGAAAGGAGGCTTAAAAAAAGAACCGGGGTTAGAAAAAAGGGAAAAAAGGCCCAAAAAAGTAAGGAGAAGGCAAAAGAAAAAGCGGTTAAAAAAAACCCCCCAAAGAAGAAAAAAACAACTTTTTTTGAGCCAAATTTGAGGAAAACCACTGGAAGCAAAAAGGGGGAAACGGGGGGGGCGGGGCCCCCCCAAAGGGGCCTTTTTGGCCCCGAAGGGGGGGCCCCATGGAAAAGGTAGAGGGTTTTTTGGAAATTTTTTAAGCGTATAATAGGGCAATTTGAAAGGGGGGAAGCCCCTCGAAAGTTTCCCGGGTTAGCCAAAAGGGGGAAGAAAAGGGGCTTTTGGAAATTGGAAGTGAGGGAAAAGAAGGGGGGTTTTCTTTTGGGGCGGGCCGGGGGCGGGGGAGGGGGGAAAATTTTAACTTTGGCCCGTTTCCAAGAAAACGGGTTTTTAAAAAAAATGGGGTTTTTCCCCCCCCAAACCAAAGGGGTTTAAAAGGGGGACCCCCAAAACTTTGGGGGGAAACCGCCCAAAAACCAAAGGCCAAAAAAAGGGGAGAAAAAAAACTGGGGAAAAGGGAAAAAAACCCCCCCCGGAAAACCCGCGGGGAAGGGACCCACAAAACAGGAACCCCCCCCCCAAAAAAAAGGCAAAAAATTTTTAAAAAAAAAAGGGGGAACGCAAGGCCCAAACCCAAGGTTTTTTGGGGGCCCCCGGGCCCAAAAAGCCTTCAAACCCGAACATTTTTTTGGGCAACAAATTTTTGATTTTTTGCCCCACCCGGGTTTCCCGGTGGGGCCCCCCCCCCATTGGGGAACCCCGAATTTAACCCCCCCCCAGGTAAAGTTTTTTGGGGGGGAACCCAAACCCATCGGGGCCCCAATTGGGATATACGGGGAACCCCCCGGGGGGCCCCCCCCCGAAAAAGGTTGGTTGAAACCAAGGCGCCCCGGGGGAAACAGGCCGTGTAGTGGTTAAAACCTAATTGGGTGGTTGGGGTTTGGGCCGGGGAAAAAAAGTTCCACCTTCCCGGGGAAGGTTGGGGTTTTTGGTTTTATAAAAACGGTTTTCGGAAAACCCCCGACGGAAAAAACTTTAGCAAGAAGAGTGGGGGGGGGGGGGGGGGGGGGCCCTGTTACGGAGTTCCCAACGATTTTCGGAGGTACGGGAAAGTCACATGCCGGAAAAAAAATAAACTTGTTGGAAAAAACAAAAAACTTGCAAAAAACGGAAAGCTACTGTTTTGGGGCAGAGGCCAAAAAAACAGGGGGGGGGGGAACTGGGAGGGGGGGGAAGGGCGGGAGGAAGGGGTACCGCAAAAAAACAGTTAAAAAAAAACCAGGCCAAAAAAAAAAAAAAAAAAAAACCTGGGTTTAAAATACACGTGAAAAACCAGGCAAGGGGGAGGCCAGTGCCCGCAGGGAGGTCCAATACAAAAAAAAAAGTTGGGATTGGTTGTGCCCCAACTACAGCGGGGGCTTTGAACAGGGAGATTTCGAAAGGGCCTAGAAACGACCAAAGTTTGTTTCCAAACTGCAAGAAAGCAGGGCCCACATCGTTTGGAAAAAAAATGCCCTGGAAGCCCCATTTGTTGGGTGCGTGTTTCCATTATGCTGTTGGGGGGACAAGGCCCCAAGCTCGAGGTTAGGGGACCCTAGGTTGTGGTGCCCACGCGCTTTGAAAGCAGGCGGTACGAGGGCTTTTGCGGGGTTGGGGCATGTAGAAAAAAGTTCAAAAAAAACGGGGTTCTCCGGCAAATGGGAATTACGGGGGGAACACTGGTGCCGGGGGGGACCACACCGTGGTTGGGCCGGAGGTTAGTTAAGTACGGCAGAATGCGTTACACAAGGAAGGAGGGGGGGGGGGGGACAGTCCCCAGTAGTTGTAGGGCTGGATGAAATCCCAAGGATGTTAGGGTCTGTGTTTTACTTGTTTGGCGCCCGGGTAGTAGACGTTGGAAGTTCAACCATTTTTCAATCGGGGCAGGGGGAAGGGGTTGGAAGGGTTTCTTTGGTTTCCATTTGGAAAATTTTAAAAAAGGCCCTTGTTGTGCGGAAGGTTTCCTGATGGAAAAACTTCCGCAAAAGAGGAGTAGGGAAGATTCCGGTTGGGGGGGGGGGGGGGGGGGGGGGGGGGGCGGGGGGGGGGGGGGACCACGTGTGCCCTGTATCGCCAGACGGCGTTTGGTAGGGGGGGCAGGGGTGCAGGGGGTACAGCGCGCAGAGGAGAGGGGCAGGGAAGCAGGCAAGGAAAAACCTGTTTAACACTGCCCGTCCGAGGGGAAAATTGCATTTCTGGGGACACTCTTACCCCAGCCGGGTTAATTCAAGAATGGCCAGGTGAACCAGGATGAAAAAAAACATTGGGAAGCTCGGGAGTGGGCATGTGAAGCGGGGGGGGGGGGACGCCACTTTTCCACCACTTAAGTTTTGGGGGGGACCGAGGGTCGAGTTACGGCTCGGGGGGGAAAAAAAATCTGGTGTTAACAGGTTTAAGGGCGGTTTGAGGTCCCAAGGGGGGGACGTATAGCGGAGTTAGGATCTGCGTCCCCAGGCAGCAAAAAAAACTACCGGAAACCACGGTGATGAAGCTTTAGGGCCCACGGGGAACGTACCCATGTCTGGGGGGACAACTTAGGTTACACCCGAAAAACCCAGGGGAGCGAAAGGTTTTTGGGTTCGCCATTTCTATTGGCCAGGGGGCATGGGCATTTGCTGGGTGAACCATTCGGGTTCGGTAACTTGCCAAGTCTATTGCTTCAGTGTCCAAGGGCGTCTTGTTGGGACAAAGGGGAGGGAGTGTTCAAAAGGAGTTCCCTTGTTGAAAGGATGCCACTGGGATGGGCGGCCCAGGGCCATGCAAAGTACTTGAGGGATTTTGGTTGCAAAAAACCAGAAAAAGGGAAGAAGCTCCGAACAAAGCAGCAGAAGTGGGGGTTTTTTTTGGGGGTTGAAACCCCTTTGGGGGCCCTTTTTTTGGGGGGGAAGGGGGGTTTGGGCCTGAAAAAAAATTTTGGGGAGGTTTTTGGGAAAAACCCCCGGGGGGAAACCTTGGGGGGGGGGGGGGGGGGGGGGCCCCCGGGGGACCCCCTTTTGGGGGGGGGGGGCCCCCCCCCGGGGGAGGGGAGGGGGCAGAAGGGCCCCCAAAAAACCAACAGGCCCCCCAAAAATTTTCCCCCCCCCCCCCCCCCCCCCCCCCCCCCCCCCCCCCCCCCCCTGTGGGGGGCCCAAACCCCCAATAAATTTTTTGGGGGGGCCACCCAAAAAGGGGGGGAAAAACCCGGTTTTTGGGTTTTTTTGGCTTTATAAGGGCAACGAATTCCCAGGACAAAAAACGGCCCGGAAAATTTGGCCCCGGTAAAGAAACCCAGGCCCCCCAAAGGGGAAATTTTGGGCCCTGGGGGGATGGGGGCTTTCCAATTGGGGGGCCAACATTGTGGGGGGGCGGGCCCCCAAAAAAAGTGTTTGGGGCCCGGGGAAACCAAGGGAAAGGGGGCGGGTTTTTTTTAAAAAAAGGGGGAAAAACCCCCGGGAAAGAAGGAGTTTAAAAAATTTTTGAAACAGAAAAAAAAAAAGGGGAAAAAAACCCCAAAACCTTTTTGGGGGGGGAAAAAAAAAAAAGGGGGGGGTATTTGGGTTTTAGAAACCCTTGGGCCCAAAGGCTTGGGGGGGCGGTTTTGGGGGGGGGAAATTTTTTGGGCCCTGGGGTTAAAAAAAAAGAAATTAAAAAGGGGGGGGGGGACTTTTAAACCCCTTTTTTTTTTACCCGGGGGGGGGGAAAAGACCCCCCCCCGGCCCCCCCCCCAAAAGGAAAGAAAAAAAGGGGGAGGGGGGGGGGGGAAAAAAAAAAGTTCCCAAAAACCCGGGGGGCCCCCCCCAACCCAAAGGAATTTGAATTTTATTGGGGGTTTTTTTAAAAAAAGGGGGTTTTTTTGGGGGTTTTTTTTTTGAGGGAAAAACGTTTTTTAAAAAGGGGAAAGGGGGTTTTTTTTTTTTAAAAAAATTTTTTTTTTGGTGGGGAAAATTTTTTTTTGGTGTAATGGGGTTGGGGATTAAAATTGGGTTTTTTTAAAAGGGGGGGGGAAAAAAAGGGGGGGATGGGAAAAATTTTTTTTTTTGGGGGTTTTTTTTTTCCCCCTTTTTTAAAAAAAAAGGGGGGGTTTTGGGGGGGGTTGGGGGGTTAAAACCCCAAAAAAAAAACCCCGGTTTTTTTGGGGGGGTTGGGGGGTTGGGTCATTTTTGGGGGGGGGGGGGGGGGGGTTTTTTTTTTGGGGGGGGGGGTGGGGTTTGGGGTTGGGGGGGTTTTTTTTTTTTGGGGGGGGGGGCAAAAAAAGGTTTTGTTTGGGGGGGTTTGGTTCCTTTTAATTTTTCCCGGGGGGGGGGGGGGGTTGGTTTTTTTTTTTCCCCCCGCCCCCCGGGGGGGGGGGAAAAAGGGGGGTTTTTTTTTTGGGGGGGGGTTTTTTTTTAAAAAAATTTTTTTGGGGGGGGGTTTACCTTCCGGGGGGCCCCGGGAAATTGCCCCCTTTTTTTTTTTAAAAGAATTTTTGGGGGAAAAGGTTTTGGGGAAAAATTTTCCCCCCCCTGGGGTTTTTTTTTGGCTTACCGGGGGGGGGGGGGTTTTGGGGTTGGCTTTGGTTCCCGGGTTTGGGGTTTTTTTTTTTTTAAAAAGGGTGGGTTTTTGGAAAACCCAAAAACCCGCCCGGGGGGGTTTTCCGGGGGGGAGGGTTTTTCCCCCCCCCCGGCCCCCTTTTTTTTTTTTTGGGTTTTTTTTTTTGGGTTTCGGGGGGCCCGGGGGTTTTTTTTTTTTAAAAGAGGATTCAGTCCCATTTTTAGGGGCCCAGGTTTCCTTTGGGGTTTGGGGGTGCCCTTGGCCTGTTGGCTTGGGTCGGGGTCGTCCTTTTGGCGCCACTTCAGCAGTTGGGCAAACTGGTGTGGTTTAACGTTTTTTCCAGGTTGGGGTTTTTTTAAGGGTTTTTTTTTTTTTTTTTAGGTTCGTTTTTTTTTTTTGGTTTTTTGGCGAGTTTTTTAAAATGTAGTTTTTTTCTCCTGTTGGGGATTGTTGTTTTGTTTTGTTGGGGTTTCTGGTTTTTTTTGGTATGATTTTTTTTCTTGGTTCCCCTGTTGAAATTTGTTGTCAGCCCCGGTTTTTTGGGTTGTTTTCCTTTTTTGTATTTTTTTAAGTAGTTTTTAAAAAATAGTGGTTCCTGGTTCGATTGTCATGTGAACAGTTTTTTTGGCTAGGGGCAAAAGTGGGTTCGATTTTAATAACCCTTGATGGGCTGGGGTGTAGATGGTTTTTTTTTGGGTTAGTCTGTTAATTTTTTTTGTGGGTTCAAATGAGAAAGGAAAAAAAAGAGGTTTTTCTTTTTTTTTTTTGAGGGGGGCATAAAAATGAGTAGGTGCGGATGTGTTGCGTGGGGGTTAAAGGGGATTGTGCTCAATTTTCCCCTTTGTAAAAATGTAAGTTCGTTTTAAATTGATTTTCATTTTTTGGAATTTTGGGACCCCCCACACATTGGGAAAAACGGTTTAACTGTGATAGGGGGAAGGCAAATTTTTTTGGTGAGGGGGTTTTTTTAGGGACCGGTCGTAAATTTTTTAAACTTAAATTGGGTCTTTCATTTTTCCCCTTTTCGAGTAGGTTCGAGCGGGGGTGTCGGCGGGGGTGCAGACTGTATCTGTTTGGCGTTACGCTTTGGTTCAGGGGCAGTGAGTTCCATAAAAGGTTAAAGTTTTTTTTTAAGAAAAGGAAATCTTTCCCCCCCACTGCAGGGTGTATTTTTTTTTTGTGAAAAGAAAAAAATTTTTGGGGGGGAATTTTCTTAGGTTGTGGGGGAGGGGGGACCCTTAAAAGAAAAAATTTTAGTTAGCGGAAAAAAAGGGAAAGGTAAAAAATTTTTAAGGGCGAGTGGGCCCCTTGCAGTCGATAGGGGTAAAAAGGATTGATGTGCACATAAAAAATTTTTTAAAGTGTGGGTTTGTTGGGGAAACGGGGGGTTTAAAACCCCCCTGGGTTATCGACGAGATGACATGGAGTGAGGTGCTGGATGGAAATTTTGGGAAAAAAAAAATATTTGGTTTTTGGGGTATTGATTTAATTGGACAGTGCAAAAAAAAGGGGTAAAAATGTTTGAAAAGGATTGTGGCTGGCGAGCCGAAAAATTTCTTTGGTGAAACATGCTGGGAAAAATGTAAAAAGATAAAAAATTTTAATTTTTTTTTTTTTTTAAAAGGGGGGGTGTTTGTTTTTTTTCTGGGTTTTCCTTTTGTGGAGGGGAAATTTTTCCCTTTTTGGGGGGGAAAATTTGCCCATTTTTCCCCCCAAAATTTCCCCTTTTAAAAGGGATTTCCCCAAGGGGCCCCCGTGGGAAAAAATCCCGGGGGTTTTTTGGGATTCCCCTTTAAATTTTTTTTTTTTTTTTTTTTCTTTTCCCCCAAGGGAAATTTTTGGGGGGATTCTTAAATTTTTTTTCCATAAAGTTTAAAAAAAAGCCCTTTTGGGAAAAAGGCCCCAGGGGGGTTTTTATTTTGGTTTTTTTCTTTCTGTTGTAAAGGGGGTTTTTTTTCAGGAAATTGGGGTTTTTGAAAAAAACCCCCAAAAATTGGGGTAATGGGTTGGGGGGGATGTGTTTTTTGAAAAAATTCCCAAGGGGGCCAAACCCCCCATGGCCCCCAGGTTTGGGGAATTTGGGGAAAGGGAAGGGGAATTTTAAAAAAACTTTTAACCCCAAATACCCCCGTGGGGGGGCCTTTTATTTTTGGGGGAAATGGGTTAAATTTTGCAAAAAATTTTCAGGGAGGGGGCCCCCAGTTTGTGGGTTTCCCCCGGGGGAGGTTTTTAAACCCCGGGGGTTTGGGTTCCCGGGCCCCCCCCAAACCCCCGGGGGCCCCCCTGGGGGGGGGGACCTGGGGTTTTGGGGGGGTTTGGGCCCCCCCCCTTTTTTTTTTTAGTTTCCCCCCCGGGGGGCCCCCCCCTTTTTTTTTGGGCCCCTTTAGGGTGGGGAATTTTTTTTTTAAAATGGGGGCCCTTTTTTTTCCTTTTTTTTTCTTTTTTTTTTTTGTGGTTTTTTTTGGGCCCAACCCCCTTTTTTTTTTTTCCCACCTGGGCCCTTTTCCCCTTTTTTAAGGCCCCTTTTCTTTTTAAATTTAAACTTTCCCCGTTTTTTTCCGGGTTTTTTTTGGGGGGTTTCTTTTGCCCTTTACGGAATTTTTTTTTACCCATTTTTTTTTTCCCTTTTTTTTTCCAAAAAGTTTTTCTGTTAACAAAATTTTTTATTTTTCCCCCCCTTTTGGCCCCCTTTGGTCCCCCCCCCCCTTTTTGGGGCCCCCTTTGGGGGGTTGGGGGGGGCCCCCCCTTTTTTTCGGGGGGGGGGGAAAAAGGTTGGTCCCCCGGGGTTTGGGTTTTTTTGGGGGGGACCCCGGGGGGGGAAGGGAAA
>JAMYXO010000943.1:0-20000 GCA_033310375.1 Conus canariensis
GTTGTGCCTGACAGTGTTCGGGAGTTAAATAGGTTAGCAACTAGAATGGGAAGAATAAAGTGATAGGGGAGATCATGGGAGTGGGTATGAAATAGTAAGCATCACCAGGTGTGATTGACCAGACATGAAGAAGGATAGCGTGGTTACAGGAGTGGCTACAGGCGTGGAACAGCGAACGTATTTGCAGCGCTGAAGCTGCAATGGTCAACTAGAATGGTGAAGATTAGGGTGGTAGGGGAGCGAATGGGAAATTGGCATGATCAGTTAGTGTAGACGCAAAAGTTGTAGCTGACCGTGTGCCAAGGATAAGAAAGAAAATGGGCGTTGGTGTGAAACACTGATCACCAACTTTTGACAGATGGAAGGGTTAGGGCTAGGTGTAAGGAAGCGCCCTCCGCTTCTTACAATGTCTGGAAGCAGACGCCAATTGCAGGGACCATCCGCTTGCTTGCTGCCCTTAGATTCGGATCTGAACCAAGATGTACGTCCGAATGAACTTTTTTCCGTAATGAGGGAGAAAAGAACAATTGGGAAGCACTTTTTTTATATGTATACATTTTATGTGCAATTCAGAACTTGAATTAAAGCTTTTTTTCCCCGGTAGGTGAAGTAAAGGCACTAGCAGTAAAGACAAAACAAGACACTTCTAGGAGTTGGAAAACGCGAGAATGTTCCTGACAGACGTAGCTCACATCTTGTGTAATACTGGCATAACATAACATCCATACTGAACTGTCGTGCATTCGTATTTTAACTGAGAGAGAGAGAGAGAGAGAGAGAGAGAGAGAGAGAGAGAGAGAGAGAGAGAGAGTAACGTCAATATGACGACAAACTAACCTCAGCACGACAAAAATGATGACGATGATAACGATGACAAAGACAACTGCAACCACGGCGCCAACGATCACGGGAATGTTGTCATCGGCTTTAGCGTCTGTGAGCACATCAGACTGGCATTGCATGGGTGAAAGAATAGATGAGTGATGTCTGGAGAAGGGTAGACGGGATAACACGTAAGCAGGCAGGTAAGCGAGGGCGTGTCTGTACGTGTATGTGCACATGTGCAGAAACGCATCGATTCGTATTCGATGGGGAGGTGTTGGTGAGGATGAGGGAAGGGGAGGGGGGTGGAGTGGGGGTGCTGTAGGTCGGACATATATGGTGGGTGAAGAGAAAGGAGGGGGGGGGGGGGCGGGGGTCCAAAAATTCTGTCTGGGTGTCTTTAAACTGAAGACGAATGGCAGTAAAAACTGACGACCAAATGGAAGGGGATGAATATGATGAGAGTGTTGGAAAGAGGTGGCGGGGGGGGGGGGGGGGGGGGGGGATCATACGTCGGACACCTCCCTCCACTATAAACCCCCTTCACTCTCTCCACACGAAAGTGCAACAACCGACTCTTGTTAAAAGAGCTGAGACGCGATCTTTTCTAGTACTCTCTTCTTTCCTTTTTTCCCTTCACATGGTTTGTGCTAGTCTATAGTGGTGTCGTGTAGGTCCGTTCACTGAATACGACTGCATATAAAGTCCGGTCAGGCAGTGACTTGTCCTTAAGAGCATCAAGCCAGTAGGACATACATTTCGCCCATTCAGCTATGTGAAAATGACAAATCTAGATTCCATGTGGTCTAGTTTTCAGAACAGTTCTAGACATCTTCGGTCTGGATTAGGGACGTTATTGTGAGCTGTTGTGTTGTTACATAAATAAATAAAGCAATAAAAGTGTTTATTTTAGCTTGGGGAGAGAAACGCTTTAATAGAATGTGTTCTGCGCCCCCTTCTCTCACTATCTCAATCTCATGCCTCCCAAAGCATGTCACAATGTCATAATCGTCAGGTAACAGAACAGACATAAGTATGCACACTGGCATTTCTACTCTACTGATGCCACAGGCTGTGTGGACTGTTACTATGGAGACATGTGTGACACAATGTGCCCAACGCCAAACTGTCAGCAGTGTCATCAGGACCCAGGAGGATGTGAACAGTGTACACCGAACAGTCATCTGCAGCTCCCAGACTGCACAGGTACGCCTGTTTACTTAATCTAATGTGTGCGTGTGATGTCTGTCTGTCTGTCTGTGTGTGCGTGCGCGCGCGCGCGTGTGTGTGTGTGTGTGTGTGTGTGTTGACCCACCTACACACACACACAACACACACACACCACACACACACACACACACACACACAAATACAAACACACACAGCCCTTTCTGTGTCCAAGAGGATAGGTGATACAGACGTAGCATGTAGTTCTTATGTAGAAGTTTCGGCTCCTTTATGCCATCCAAAATAGAGAGAGAAGGGGGCACAGAACACATGCACATTTATGCTGGCTGTAAGTCTTCACAATCATTTTCGTCAGTAGAAAGCATAGCAGTCGTGGGTATTGAATCAGGACAAGAGTCACTGAACAATACGAAGTGATGCAGGAGCAGAGCAGTGTCTAGGGGTTGGGTCGCCTTCTGAAGAAGTGATTGCTCATGGTGGACTGTCGATGCTGGGACTATGACAGGATGATACTGAGTATGACTGTGTGCAGAGAAGTCAGAATATGCTGTGTAAGAGTAGTCTACAAAGAAGACGAGAAGAAAAGAAGAACAAACAGAATCCTCCGCTTTGAAAACTACTGACGAACCTTTCCTGTGAATCAATTTTATATGAAATGGACACATCGTTAAAATTTGTCCACATCTTTGTTTCTTGGGCATAAAGATCGTTACCATTGATACAAGTATGGCCTTCGTTGGCCAGGGTTATCAGTCATTTACTAAAACAATATGGCAAAAATATACATAAGCTGAGGAAATTACTAAAATCTCCTTATTCGTGCTTTTCAAATGAATGCGTGAAGGAACAGATTAAATTGAATTTCTTCAATGTTGAGTTCATGTTCTTGTGACTGAAAGTATATTTGAAATATAACAGACAAAATGATTTTGCCATGTAAACCAGCTTTGAGCACTGACGTTTAAAGAGAACTTAAGAACAAGACACTTTGCTTAAGCGAGTTTACGGTATAGTGTTACAGTATGCACAGTGAATGTATGGTGCGAAGAAGACGAAACAGACAAACGAAACAGACAAACAAACCAACATCACAATACCACTTAAACTGTACAGACGAAGGGTAGTGATATCAATGTATACACTTTACATAGTGCCACTGTCATGATCACACCGTCGACATGTTTGTGAAAACACATGCAACATACGTCTCCGTAATTGCCGTCAGTGCAACATTAGAAACAGTTTTCCTGACATCTGGATGTGGCTGTCGATGAGGTAAAATACCGTTGTCAAATCTGCTTACAACAAATTGCAAAGCAAGAAGTCTTCTGTGCACCTTAAAGTCATCCATTGTACCACTTAATTCCAAGACAGCTTCTCGCAAATGCAAAGCATGGAGAAACCACAGTCAGGACACAAAACCACAAACAGAAAAGCATGGAGAAAACAACGTTAGAAGAAAAATAAGCAATGTCATCTAAAAGACAGACTTGTCAAAGTATTGATATTCTGTCTGTCTGACATGATCTGTAAAACTCTCACCACATGTAAAAGGCAAAGAGAAAGGTTGGCATTTAGTTGATAAACTTTGTCATTAGCACGTCAAAATTTATATCTGTATATGGTCCTATTCCAACACCGCTCACGTAACCTGTGATTTTTGGCTTCATTAAGATACATCAGGATCAGAGACTTGACCGCTTGGCCGTCGTCGAGTGCACACGCATTTAGAGAACAGCTCCATGAGTTGTTATCTGAACTGCGTTGCACAGGCCACGTATTTTCTGACTTAGAAAAAAACTCGGTCGGGTTTTCATACACAATGGATTGAGTTGAAGCGGAGACCAAACTTCATATTAAGAACAGCCTGCAAGGAAAATGTGTATCGTATTTCCCAGCTGAATTGTTGATAAACATTGTTTGCATCTTACTTTTTTGTGCGCTTTCCTGACCGGAATGGGCAGTTACAGCCGTAGCAACCGGGAAGATTTCCGACCACAGCAGGTCTGAGTGAGCCTATGGTGGGCCTATTCTTGATGTGATTAGGTGTGTGTGTGGTTCCAACTACTACTCTGCAACAATGCAAAAATAGGAGACTGTGGCTGTAGGCAAGCAAGTGCGTGAGTAAACAAAGTAGACATAGATAGCCTCTTTGAATGTAAATAATTTTTTCTTCTTCCAACAAGTTTTTGCCTTTATTATTCTGATAAAGAGATTTTATAATGGGAGGGGGGAACAAAAATAAGACACCAAACCAACAGCGTGGTAGAAAACAAGGGCGTAATAACAGTATGTCACGGTCGCTTAGCCGGACGGCCCTACCACCCTTACCCACGCCTATCACACACTAGGTCAGACAACACAGCACACTAACACAGTTTTACAATCACGCACGCTTCTTTATTTCACACACACTCCATGGCGCCACCCCTCACGCACATCCACAACTGCACACAAGTATCCTAATTCCCGCTGACTCACCCTACTCTACGATAATGACCTGGAAGACCCTAACCTAACCTGAAACACCAGTTACGGTATATCACTGTGACCTGGGGACACAGCGATAGCCCGCACACGTGGTGACTAACTACTAGGGACAAGGATTTACCAAAGGGACTCTAATCTCTTAACGACTGCTACCACCCACACCTCTCCCCAGGACTCACCCTTCTCTTTTAACCCGGGACCACTACCAAACTGCTCGCTGCGTCCCTAAGGGAGGCAACGACAAGTACCCTACACTGTGCCGGCCACTACGTCCTAAAAGGAGGCAGTAGCTAACACCCCTAACCCTACTGCCTAAGGCTACACCCCTTCTATCACAAACATGGGACAACCCATCCCGGCCCGGAAAGCTCCAGTCCTCGGCGCTGTACGTGGCCCCTCACAGGCTGACACCTCCCCGGAAGACTCTGCACCCCGGCGCTGACCGTGGCTCCTCCGCGGGCCGACACCCTCCCCGAAGACTCTGCACCCCGGCGCTGACCGTGGCTTCCCGCAGTCTGACTCCTCCCTGCGATGGGCACGACACCCAACGTACACACACCAGACGCCCTCTCGACGAGTCCGGGGCTCGTAGGGCGCCTCCTCCTCTGAAGGCCCCGCCGGACACCAAGGGTGAAAAAGGCCTGGTGCAGCGCCCTCTCACTGGACGCCTGAACAGGGACGAGGAACCAGTGCCGGAGAACTCCCGGAAGAGCACCGGTAGCTGGAGGAGAGCTGCCCCACAGAAGGCAGACGGCCTGGGTGGTCTCCCTCTCCCGGGAAAACAGGCACTGGAAAGCGCCGCTCACCTGCCGGCACGCGGCAGTAGACTGCGGTGATCTGGCCCCAGCCTCAGGATGGAACAGGATACCTGCTGACACAACTGTAGGCCCCTACTGTAATGTTGCTACTACCCGAGTCATCAAGGCACATGGGCTACTTGGTAAAGCTTTAACTCTCCATCTCCCTTGCCTACTTCCCACTCGGGCATGAGAGTGACCCCTTGAATTTCGAATACATCCCCCAACCCATTATTCACTTTGGTGTTATCAGACCCATTTCCTGCCAACCCTTACAACAGCGGTAAAACAATACTCTCCCTGAGCCAATCCACGCTATTACATATGAAATTATGAATCACACCCAATTCTCGGAGAAATAAACCAATCTAAGCGATCCAACACGGACTCCATGGGCCCCCTTAGGACATACTAAATAATCTAGGAAATGGGCAATTTCACAAGGAAATGTCTCCACACAATAACCAGTAGTAATACACATCTCTGAGAGAAGAAAAAAAAACTCATCAATTTTTAGCGGTTCACAGTTCCAGCATGTTCACACAAGAGAATCGGCTCGCGGCCACAATCCTTCACATTATTACCCCTCTTTGCACTGTCGATTATAATCATATACCAAAACAACATGGTTTGTTAGACAAAATTTCCATCCAGCACCTCACTCTGTCATCTTTTGTCAGATAACCCAGTGGTTAATCCTTGTCATGCCAACACAACCACACTTCATACAATATTACATGCTGCACATCCTCCGTTTTTATCCTATCAACTGCTAAGCTACTCGCCTTAAACTTTACCTTTCCCTTCTTTCTGCTTACTAAAATTCATAACTGGGTTGCCTCCCCACAACCTAAGATATCTTTCTCCAACCCCGTTCTGTCACAAATACATACATCCCTGCACGTGTGACGACTGTCACTTTATTACAAAAACTTCTACCCTATGGACTCACTGTCCAGTACCAAATGCGTACGTCACAGATACAGTCCGCACGCGCACGACCCCCGCGTCGAGAACCCTGACTCGTAACGAAAGTGAAAAGACACCAATACAAGTTGAATGGTTACGACCGTACCCCAGTATAAACCATTCGACCACAAATTGGCCTTGGCCTTACTACACAGTTAACCGATTCGAATGCTGTGCAGGTCAACTCCGAAATCGTTAATCAGCATCATCGAACTACTACTATTTACAACTGAAATTGAGCACAATCCCTGTATGATTCACGCAGACACATCTGCACCTGACTCATTATGATCCTCAACAAAATGCAACCTCGTACTACCCTCTTATTGAACCCACTGACCTTAACATGAACTAACCACAAACAATATCTACATCACCGCCCATCAACGGTTATTATATCGAACCCACATTGTCTAGCCAAACCGTCACATGACAATCGAACTCAGGAACCACTATGTACACTACTTACAGAATATACCGAAAAGAGGTAACACAAACCGGCTGACAATAAATTTCAATCACGGAACCAAGACAACATCATACCAGACAACCAGTATACGCAACGAACACCATACAACTAATCCCAACATGAGACAACTACAGTACAACTCGCCATAATACAAGACAACACAACGAACTACAACACAACGAACCTAACAGATCACCAACCTGGACATACAGACGATCAACCACACCAGTTCTGCAAGTGGCCGACAGTGGCTGCCAACAAGGACGACACCGACTCGGCACAGGCTAAGGGCGCACCAAACCCGTCGAGGACCTGGCCCAAACTATGACTCGAAGTCACTCTCGCTAAAGAACTAACGGCGCTGCCGCCGCACCTACAAGGAGCACGTCCACTCCGACGAACACCAGGGACCGAAGTGAAGCTACCCCAACACATTCCGCCGTGGTCGGAATCAAGCGAACTCTACTCACCACACAAAACAACGATTGGTCAGAGCAGTGTATCCCTCCGCAGAGCTGACACGCCTGACCAACGGACTAGTTGTTGCTCGTGCAGCAACACTACAATTTACCACAACAACTCACAGTCGTGACAACAAAACAACAGCCGATATCCTGCCCCGCCTTCTCTGGTGTAGAACCAAAGTAACAAAAGGGTAACAATCGGGAACGAAACCAACTTCCTCCTACCACTCCCTCAATAAATGAAGACTGGAAGGCAAAAATACTGTATGTCCTACTTCACCTGCCCCCTACCTAGCCTAACCTTACTACCTAACCCTGAGGAACTTAGCCTAACCCCAGCTAACTAAACCCCAGTCTTACCCCGCGCGCGCGCGCGTGCACACACACCCACACCCACACACACACACATACATGCACGCTCGCACGCATACGCGCACACGCTCTCTACCTTGAACACCACTACTCTTAAACACGTGGACGTACTAGTTTAGTACCGCCGATCGGTGACACAGTAGTTGTTCAAGTCAGAAAAATTCCACCCCCACCCCCGTGTGCTCAGGCAGTCCTGGTGAAGTAGCAGAGGAAGGCGACAACAGCTACAGAGAGCGCTCAGTCAGCAAAACGAGGAAGCTGGATGACCAACAACAAAAAATCACCGCCTTCACCAGCAGTCAGGCAGGAGAGTCAGGTGAGGCAGGAGGGGGCGAGACGGGAATCTTGCTGGACAGGGGGAATGGGGCTTCAGTTCTGGCCTATCTGGGCAGGTTGGACGGATATATGGAGGAAAGTAAGACGGAGTCAAGCAGGACTAATGACCAGTTAGATCAGATATTTTCTGAGGTATTTGAGATCAGAAAAGAAAACGAACTCTTAAGGAAGAAAGTTCAACAGTTGGAGAAAAATGTGAAGATTTATCAGATGATGTCAGCAGACTTAACAAACGTCTCACACAGGAAAAAGAACTCAGAAACACACTGGAACAGTACACAAGAAAAGAAAACATCAAAACAATAAACTTGACTGGGGATTCAAAATCAAGAGACCTCAGAGCAAACTGAACAGAAAGTCATTGGTCTAGTAAAAGATAAACTAGGAGTACAGTCATTCCAGCCTGAACACATCAGCATCGCCCACCGAGTCGGCAAGTTCTCACCTGGCCATGACAGACCAGTGGTAGTTCGTCTGACCAATAGAAAAATAAAAACACAAATATTTGCCCGGCGTAAGAAACTTAAGCAGCAAAACTCGAAGATCTACATAAATGAAGATCTAACCAATCAGAGGCTGATGGAAATAAAGAAACATCCAGCAGTGCTTTCAGCCTGGTCTTTTCAGGGCAAGCTCTTCTGTAGGCTGCTGGATTTTCAAATCAAAGACGGCAACATAGCACAGATTGATTCTGTCATGTAAGGTTACCAACTGTCTCTCAGGCTCATCGATCGAACACTCAGTTTGATGAGGCACCAGAGAGTTCTTTTTCAGGTCGCCCTTCCACCTGGGGGCTCGTAGATAGAGGCAGGGGCCGAGTGCGGAGAGCGGAGGGGAACCAGCCAAGCTGCCCTCCCCTTCAGCAGCCAGCAGTCCCGACACGCCGTGGGCCAAACGACAGGTAGCGATGGAGAACCGTCAGCCAGCAAGGAAGCCTCGCCATGTGAGGGAAGCAGTGCGGACGGACGGACAGAGGATGCGGGACCTGAGGGAGCTTCCATGAGGCACAGCGGCCTCAACACAGGGGAGTAGGGGCAAAACCTAGTTAATATGTTGTAATTTGTAAACAGAAAGGTATTATATTGCTTAATGTTATTGCTGTGCTCTCACACTGTATGTAAAAGCGTGTGAGTTGTTTTTCTTCTTCAGGACAGTGGACCGGATTCCAGTGGAGCATTTTAGAATTGTACTGCTTCGTTGCTTTTTTGTGTACTCTTATTGTATTTGTAAAAACACGCGAGTGTTTTTTCTTCTTTCGAAGTGTGGATAACAGATTCCAATGGAGCATTTGTTGTCCAATGGCCGGGCTCTGCTTTGCTGTGATTGTCAACATGGTTTGTCTTTCTGTTTGTCTTTAGCATCTACCTCAAGCAAAACGCACATACTTCAACATGTATAAGGAAAACATAGATAAGTTGCGAATGTATATGTATGTGTATGCATATGTGTATGTGCAGGTGTTAAGATATGTATGTATAATGATATGTCTATTGAGCTGTGTGTCCCTTTACTATACAGTTAAAGATAATGCCCGTGTGCAGGCGCCCCTCAATGTGTGTAGGTGTGTAGGCCAATGCGTAGGTCTAGGTTTATATAATGCATAATTAGGTACACTTTTCTTAACAACAAAACCCTTTTTTCAACTATACTTCTTCTTAGGGAAAAAAGGGGGAAAAAGAAAAGAAAAAGTGACTCTCAAAAACTAAGCTAACGTGTAAAACTTATTTACCTGAGGCTGCTCATGCAATCTGATGACGCTGACGCACATTTTTCTTAAAGTATTTTATTTTTTGTTTATTCATGCTTTAAAGAATTATCTCACCTCACATTAAGATAAACTTACTTTCATGTTCACAGTTTCTGTAGTGACCTCTTTTTTCGGGGGGGGGGGGGGGGGGAAGAGGGGGAGGTTGTGGGGAGAAGAGGGGGATGGGGGGAAGGGGGGGATCATTAGGCTATGTTTAACTAAGTTATGTTAATGTTTAAAATGAGTGTGCTCACAGACAGTCCCCTCCTGGACCCCAGAAACTCGGAGCTGCAGGGCGGTGGTGCTGGGGAATGATGACAGTGGACTGCACGGGACGTCCCTGCTCCCCACCCTCCTTCCTGGGAATGACAGACTCCGACACGAAATTGAAAGGAAAAGCTACGACCATCGTGATGTAAATCAAATACGTATGACATATTTTGTTTTTTTCTGTCATTTCATGGAATTCAAAAGCAACATTCTTGAGGGAAAAAAAAGTTTGGTCTAAAGTAGCAGTTTTCATATTACTAGACAAGGTTATTAGTAGTCCTAATATGATAAATTGTGGTAAAGTCTGTCATATTCTACAATTAACATTATGAGGGTGGGGATTGGGGAGCGGTCCCGGGAGGGGGGGGGGGTGGTTGAAGGGGGGTGGGGGAAGCTATATGAGGTGGATTTGCCAACTTTGAAAGAGTTGGATTGATTCTTTTTTTTTTTTTTTTTTTTTCCATTCCGTAGTAAGATGTGAACTCAACGCATTGTGAATCAAATGATGAGAAGGATGGCTTTTTGATACTATTACTGTGTGCTTCTTGTCGTTAATTCTTATATTTTCCATTACTGTTATCATTGAATATATCTTCATGAAAGAGTTAACATAAATTTTGTGAGAAAAAAAAAAGAAGTTTGGGCTTTTCCCTTTTTCATGATTAGCGGTCAAGTAAAGACCGCACGTGCTATGCACGCGTTTTTCATGTTACATGTTGTGTGTTTTTACTTTTGTTTCCTGTTTTTTATTTGTTCATACACTTTTTATGCTTTGAATGGTTCTTCATGGTTTGAAATGTGCCTAAGGTTAGTGCAGAATGTGTGTGAAACAGATGTGAGGTCATGCAAAAAATGCGCTGTTTATTTAATTTTGAATTTAAGGCACAGAGATTGTCTGAGAATGTTCATATCGAAAATTTCTAGGAAAGCCATGCAAATATGCAATGTCTGTGAAAAACAATTTCACCTTAATAATGGGTGATAGTGAGGAATTAAAACTGTTGTCCATGAACTGTCAGGGCCTAGCAAATAAAAACAAAAAAAAACGTAGGGATGTGTTTCATTATTTGCGATCAAAATCTTATTCAATCTACCTTTTGCAAGATATTCACATGGATCCAAAGCTTGAAAAATATGTAACTGCTGAATGGGGCTTTTTCCTGCTTTTTTGCTCCTCACACCTCAAATTCTAGGGGAACAGCTATATTGCTTAACAACAATTTTGAGTTAAAAGTTCAGAACATTTGTAAAGACGAAAATGGAGGATACATACTTCTTTCAGTCATGATTGAAAAAAGAAATCTGCGATTCTAAGTATATATGGACCGAACAGAGATGACCCAGATTTTTATGCAAATCTTGAAGAACGTATTAAAGAAAAGAATTTCGATTTGGTAATAATAGGTGGAGACTGGAATCTAGTTATGAATTTTGATATGGATTATTGTAACTATAGGCACTATAATAATTTCAGGGCACAAGAACAGGTCAAGAGAACGATGATGAATTTGGAATTAATGGATGTATGGCGTGAAATGAATCCAGATACAAGAAGATGTACGTGGAGAAGGAACAATCCCCTTCAACAGAGTAGATTAGTGTCAGAATCATTGTATAATAACTGACTTCACACCGACATAATTCCAGGATATAGAACTGACCACTCTATCATCACGTTAGTTCCTGGGTCGAAAAAGAAAGAGAGCAGAGCCGGACTCTGGAAATTTAATAGTTCTCTATTAAAAGATAAAATGTATGTGGAAGAAGTTCACAATGAAATAAAACGGGTTTTAGAAGAGTATGCCTTATCCCCCTATTCTCGTGAAAATATAAATCAGATACCAAAAGACGAATTGCAGTTTAGTATTAGTGACCAACTGCTTCTTGACACTATGCTTATGAAAATAAGAGCGAAAACAATAGCATTTGCAACAGCTAAAAAGAAAAAAAAATACAGAACAGGAAAAAAGCTAGAAGAACAGATAAAGCGACTAGAAAAAAAGTTATGTTATCTGAAATAGAGAAACATTACTTAGAAAATAGTAAAGCAGAACTGGTATCTCTAAGGGAGAAAAAAATGGAGGGAGTCTTGCTTCACTCCCGGACAAGATGGATAGCTGAGGGCGAGAAAATCACAAACTATTTTTGTTCTTTAGAAAAGAGAAATTTTGTGAGTAAAAGAATCACAGAGATAGATAAAAATGGTACGATGATAAAAGATGAAAAAGAAATAGCAAATGAAATCAACACATTTTACAAAACATTGTACCTTGAAAAAAATGTTGAAGATATAGAAATCAGGAATTTGGTTGCCGAACTATCACGTTTGTCCGGGGAAGAGCAGGACTCCTTAGAAGGCGAAATTTCATTGACAGAGGCTGGGTTTGCGCTCAAAAACATGAAACATAATAAAAGTCCAGGAAGCGATGGATTCACAGTGGAATTTTTCAATTTTTTTTTTGGCGTTATCTTGGGGCTTTTGTTGTAAGGTCACTAAATGAAGGGTTTAGAAAAGGGGAATTGTCTTCCACACAAAAAGAAGGGGTAATAATCTGTATTCCTAAGGGAGATAAACCGCATCAGTTTATTGGAAACTGGAGACCCATCTCTTTGCTTAATGTTGTTTATAAGATAGGCTCTGCATGTATTGCAAATAGGCTGAAATTAATTCTTCCATCAATTATAGATGGAGACCAGACTGGATTCATTAAAAACAGATATATTGGAGATAACATACGTTCAATATATGATCTGATTTATTGTCTTCAGACAAGCAAAAGACCTGGTCTATTAATTTCTCTAGATTTTGAGAAGGCTTTTGATTCGCTCAGTTAGTCGTTTATGTGGAAAGTATTGGACGAATTTGGCTTTGGTCCTGATTTTTGTCAATGGATAAAAACCTTTACAAAAGATATCAAATCGACTGTTACAGTAAATGGAAGATTAACACCATAGTTCCATGTGCAAAGGGGATGTAGACAGGGAGACCCAATCTCACCTTACCTGTTCATAATCTGTGTTGAAATTCTAGCTGCCATGGTCAGAAAGAATGATATAATCAAAGATGTAAAGTTAAATACTGGAGGAGTTGAAATTAAGATATCCCAATACGCTGACAATACTGAATTAATACAAGAGGGTGATTGGGAATCATTTCAAGAATCAATGAGAATTTTAATGTTTTTGGAAGTGTGTCTGGATTAAAACTGAACTGTAAAAAAGGCATCGCAGTTTGGATCAGTTGTAGAAAAAATTCACAGGTAAAATACATGCCCCATTTGCACATGGAATGGAATCCATTGCGATTCAAAATACTTGGTATTTGGTTCACCAATGATTTAAAAGAATGTGTAAGAATTAACTTCGAACACAGATTTAAGGAAATTAAAATATTATATGAGGTATGGCTTAAAAGACAGTTGACACCACTTGGACGAATAGCTATTCTTAAATCTCATTTTGTCTAAAATAGTTTTTCTTTGGATGCTCTTGCCAAATCCACCAGACAAAATTTTGAACATGATACAACAGAGCATTTATCGATCGATTTGTTTGGAATGAGAAGAATGACAAGATAAGTAGAAAGATACCGTATGAAAGTATTGATCAAGGTGGTATTGGAATCCCAAATGTTCGAAATTATGTAAATGCATTAAAAGTTGCTTGGATCAGAAGATTGCACACTAGTAAGCACAAATGGGCATGTATCGTGAAATAATTATATGGACAAAACGGGTTTATAGATAAGATAGGTACTAATATTATAAATTCCAGAAATAAGAATGCCTTTTGGTTAAGTGTCTATAAATCCTATGAAGAAATAGGGAAATGTGTTGAAATTGAAAACCCTGAAGAATTGATTTATGAACCCATCTTTTGTAATTCCAGTATCCTGATAGCCAGAGAGTCTCCATTTCATCAGAATTGGATTGAAAAAGGGGTTTATCAAGTTGCTAATTTATTAGATGAAATGGAGGATTTCTGTCTTTTGATATGTTTTGTGTCAAATATGATATTCAGGCTAACCTTATTGTTTATAGGGGAATGGTTAACTCTCATTCCTGCCAACCGCTAGAGCGGTTTGACAAATCTTCTCCTTTCATTCCTGAAAACCGCCTCAGCGTTTCAGAGAAACATACTCCTTTCCATCTGGCAACCCGCTGCAGCGGTTCACGCCTTGAAATCTGCGCCCACCTGTCACATGGTTGGCGCGTCATAACGGCCTTCGCCTTGTAACGGGACTCGCGGGATATTTAGATAAGTCATGCCTGCTTACTTCCTCAGCGTGGGAAAGTGTCTGAAACCGATATTTTATCTTGACTTGACCGTGAGAGCACACTGTTTAGTGCTTACTGAGGAGATGGATGGTGAAGAAAACGCAGACAGCGATCAGTTTTCTGACGACGAAATTTACAACAATTTAGCCGATGACTTCGATCTGTTTGATCTAACAGATGAAGAGAGAGCAGAACTTGCCAGTGCCATGAACGAATATGACAGTGATACTGGCGATGAATTGGATGATGAAAATCTTCCGCTTAGCTACAATCGGCCACGATTTGACTGGACAGGTGGGGATTTCACTGAACCACGCACACCTCGGAAAAACTTCTAACGGCGCCCCGGTCCTGTGCGCATACTCGATACGTCAATGAAGGCAGTGGATTATTTTCAGCTGTTCCATTCTGATACAGTCCTTTCAAAGCTGGTCAGTTTTGCAAACGACAATGCCAACACTAAACGGCAGACTGATCCAGAAAAAAAACAGTGGGAGGTGTTGGAAAAGATCACACCTGTGTGGTATGTGTCGCGCGACACAAACAATATGAGTCAACACACCCTGGTGTGAAATACAGTGACAATCCGCTCAAGAAAAACAATACAACGATGATATGCGAAAAGTACAATGAATATCTGTGTTGTAATAATCAGACAGATTGTTTTAAGGTGTACCACACCCATGACGCCTTTGTGTGACACCTGGTTTCACGTGTGACACTTTGACACTGTGACACTAGCAGTGCATCATTTTCTAAGACTGACATGTTGTGTGTTGTTTGTTGACATAAACTCGAAGTGTGACTTTTGGACACATACTGTGCAAAGACTACTGAATTCGGTAAGACCATAGTGCAGAAGGAGTACAGTGGGGACATCTTTATCATTACTGTGCATTTTTCCTTGGACATGGTGACACTGTGACAAAGACACTTGTGAAGCATTCTTTGAAGTGGATTTACCGGCGGACATCAGACCGTGAGTTACATGCATGGTTTTTGCTGCCCGCATGTTTTTGAGCGCTGTATAACATTTTGTTTCTTTAAGTTTGAATTAATTAGTAGTTGTCACCAGTCTTGACACCAGTGTGTCACCAAATACGCCACAAAGGGTCGGAAAACCGGATCAAAATGTGCCGGCACCATTTCTGTACACAACGGTGTATGATATGCTATAGTCCGGTAGAAACACTAGTCATACAAAATAATCAGAAGTACACACCCTATTCTTTGTTTACTTTTTTTCCTGGAAACCCAGGAATGAAGGGTACTTCTTGTAACTAAGAAACATATGAATAAGGGGAAGTAATATCCGGCAGATAACCAGGGATGAAAGAGTTTATGCTGTTAGAGCATATATTCAAAGTAGTGGATTAACCATGCCAAATAATAATCTTTTAAATTATGACTCCAGTAAAGCTTTCAGGATAATACAGTCAATTCCAAAAGGTGCAAGACCATTTTATGATCTACTGGGGAAAAACAACACATTGCCAAACTGTTGTGAAAAGTGGGATAGAAGGATATATCGAAGCATACAATGGAACACCATTTTCAAGAAAATTAGGAAGATAAAGGACATCAAATTAAAGTGGTTGCAGATAAGGGTAGTGCACAGAATTCTAGGAACTAACAGTATACTGTTGAATAACAGTATACTGTTGAACATGAACATAAATAGGAATGATAGGTGCTCATTTTGCAACCTAGAAAAAGAAAATATTCAACACATTTTTTGGCATTGTCATTTTGTACACTCGTTCTGGAGGGATTTCCAAACCACTCTTGTTCAAAAATGTTTTTGGGCTCACTTATTTCGCTTTAGCGAACATCTGGTTACTTTTGGATGTGAAAGAGATGTAAAAACTGACCATGTTTTAGATTTGATTATTCTGTTAGCAAAACTGTATATATACCATTGTAAGATGACAAGTGTAGTGCCAACCGTCCGTGTCTTTTGTGGATACCTCAAAACATGATATGAGATTGAAAAGTATATTTCAACAATTGAGTTGAATGATGAAAAATTCCTGCTTTCTTGGGTAGCCTATGTCCCTCTTTTTGATTGAAGTATCTGCAAACCTAAGTTTATCTCAAGTTTGCACTACATTTTGCTGTCTGCATATCTTTGTCTTGTCTGTCTGTCTGTCTGTCTATCTCTATCTCTCTTGCTACATGGGTAGTTTTGTTTGCTTGTTTGTTTGTTTTTGTCATTCATGTTAAAAAACCTTGATGAATACATTTGAAAAAAGTATGATATATGAAACTTGTTGTAGATACTATTCAATTTTCTTTCTGGAAATGTATATATAATGTTTATTGTTCATCTTGTGAATAAAAATGCGAAAAAAAGATACATCAGGATGATGTCACAATTAAGATAAAAATCAACTGACCGTTACATTTGCCAGTCTGACTGTCACAGCTCTGAGACTGACAGATGGAATCGCACCTGTCGCACGTGCTGGCGTTGAATTTGTAGTATCCGCTCTCACATTCTGTAAAAAAAAAAAAAAAAAAAAAAAAAATAGGGATATTACTTGTTGTGGGGGATGGCATATTTAAACATGAACTATTTACCCCATATAACAATAAACACAAAGATATGTCGTACCTTGTTTCCGTGTGTATGTGTGGGTGTGGATTGTGATTTCTGTGAAATGAAGTTCACAGTTGTCAAAAAGTTTCTGTATAATTCAGGAAGAGACATTAAAATAGTATTTGTTTGGGTAAGATCTTGTGCACGATGTGTTACTTTCTCTATCTGCTTTCCTGGGGAAAGTAATATTGTAACTTAACTAATGCAACAGGCAGCATCTCCTTTTTTCACTATGGAGCTCAGGCTTGCTATTAGCAGGAAGATTGAGGATCAATCCTATTTCAGACAGTTCCATTCTGTTCGTATGGCAGTGCTTTTCATCAGCAGGTAATGATAACCCAGTAGCAACACTGACAAGCTCTGCTTAGAGCGAAACAGCTGTTGCATGCTGGTCCTGCTGATCTCCACTTTGTAGGAACTTCAAAGCGCACAGAACACAGCGTAGAAGAGAGATGACCTTTGACTTCTGCACATCGTGATGGAAGGCATAACTGGGATTCAATCGTTTTATGATTTTTTTTTAAAAAGATCAGAATTATTTTTCTATTTTTCAGTTCACGTGCACACGCACACACGTACGCACACACGCACGCAAGCAAGCATGATAAAGTTTATGCGTGCGTGGTGTGTGTGTGTGTGTGTGTGTGTGTGTGTGCGTGCGTGCGTGCGTGCGTGCGTGCGTGCGTGCGTGCTGTGTGTGTGTGTGTGTGTGTGTGTGTGTGTGTGTGTGTGCGTCTGCGTGCATGCGTGCGGTGTGTGTGTAGGTGTGTGTAGGTGTATGTGTGTGTGCACGCGCACTAACAGAGTAATGTGCTAAGTGGACTGACCAATACAAGGTGGAGCCAGCAGGTGACTGTGCAACGTACATTGATCACATTTCCCTGTGTCCTGATGACAGAAAGGCCTCTCTGTCTGTCTGGCTGGCTGGCTGGCTCTCTCTCTCTCTCTCTCTCTCTCTCCTCTCTCTCTCTCTCTCTCTCTCTCTGTGTGTGTGTGTGTGTGTGTGTGTGTGTGTGTGTGTGTGTGTGTGTGTTTCCCTGCACCGATCCACCTGCTCATAGAATGGTGAACTAAATAAACAGACCTGTACAGGGTGGAGGCAGCAGATGACTGTTCAGTGTACACAGTTCACATTCTCCTGTATTCTGATGACACTGCTGACAGTTTGGCGTTGGGCACATTGTCTCACACATGTCTCCATAGTAACCGTTCACGCAGCCTGTAACATCAGAAGAATGAAGTGCCAGTCTGTACTCATTTTTCTGTGTTGTGAATTGACAGTATTGAATTGTGAGGTCGTTTCGACAGAATGCTGATGTATGCCGGTTTCTTGTCTAACCATGGTCGATATCGGGTTAGTAACGTATGTCCCGTATACATTGGCTTCGAACAGGCTGTCTTGTGATGATCTGATATTAATTACTTGCTATGGGATGCCAGCACTGGGGCTGCATAGGACAAGGCTGGGTTTGGGTTTTCGAGAATAATTGGTGGAAATTGTACGGCTGAGTTGGTGTAGAAAATGAGGAGGGTGGGGGGGGGGGGGGGGGGGGACTCTTAGTCATTGTTGAATATTGCCAAACTTTTTAATTTACGTTTTCCCAATTGAGACACTCTTGAAACGGAGACGGAAAGTTAAACATGATTCCACTTGGAAGTGCTAAAAATGTGACCTTCATGAACCATCCCTATTTATCGTTTGGTTAGAATAAGTTGGTGAAGATGCCCACACAAGTTAAGGACAATACTAAATGACCAGGCTGTACGCCCTTCAAAAGATGGATTAAAAGAGAAGAAAGCGGCAGCCTGCAGTGCCACTTTGTGTTTGATTATCTTGACTGAAAATTTGATGTTTAAAAGACAAATCAGTATTGCCATGGAAACTAGCTTTGTTTGCATAGATGTTAAATAAAATTGAACGAGTAAGAACTATGCTATAGAAAACTTTACAGATTTGTCTTTCACAGTGCACAGTGGAAGTATGGCAATGAGAAATAATGAAACGTAAGGCACCACCCTGTGACCTTTAAGGTGGAAGAAGCAGTTTGAAATCCAATCAGTTTTACAGTATTGTGTTAGGTTGTGCACAATGGAAATGTGGTGCAAAGCAAAACAACAACAACAACCAAAGAAAAACAATGAACAACTATATCCGAAAGACCAATGCACCATCTCCTCATCCGTACAGCTGAAGGTAGGTGCAGTGTACACTCAGTTCATGCATTGTCTCTGTCCTGATTTCTCCATCTACATCAGCTGTTTGACGAAACATGCCGGACGAGCTCCATAGTCGCCGCCAATGCAACATCGGTGCTCATGTGTGGATACCGGTTATTAATGAGTTAAAATACACGTGGTAAAGTTATAAGACAATAAACAAGTGGCACAATGCAAAAAAGAATCAGCCTTCAAATTGATCTTTGTACCAGTCAGTTCCAAGGCAGCTCAAAACAGATGCAAGCAATGGAATATCGACTGAATACAATATACTAGAAACACAAGTGCATGTGAAAAAATCCAGTGTAACACACAGTTTGATGAAAGATACGCAATGGAACCTTAAAACCCGTCAAAGTATGTACTAACTCACTGTCTGTTATAATCTGTGATGTAATTGAGCGGGTGCTTGTCCGGACTATTCTTCTGGTTCCATATTGTCACACATTAGCTGCGGTTCAATAAAGGCGAAGAGGGTGGACGACATTAATTCACACACACAAACTTCTTCGTCACTTGGCACATAGGTATAATTGAAACGTATATGACACAAAAGTAGTGACTTAAGTTAGCGTTGTTTCATTATGAGTGTTGAAATATTTTTCTGCAACTGCTGCTACTCCCACAACATTCACCAAACATGTGGTTTTTGCCATGCTTTAAAACTTCAGTGAAGTGTCATCACAAAACGTAGGAAAACGAACTCACCGTTACATCTGCCTGTTGGACTGTCACAGTTCTGTGACTGACATTTAGAACCGCACCTGGTGCACGTGTCATTGTGGGTTTTGTAATATCCGGAATTACATTCTGGAAAAAAAAAATCATTGTGAGCAATGGCACTGGCATGTAAACAATGTATCACGTATAATAACAAACACGTGCATTTTGCAAACTTTGTCTCATTGTGTTTGTGTAGGAGTAGGGTGAGGAGATGTGTGTGTGTGTGTGTGTGTGTGTGTGTGTGTGTGTGTGTGTGTGTT
>JAMYXO010000943.1:25000-30000 GCA_033310375.1 Conus canariensis
TTGTGCTGTTACAGGCAGGTGCAGTGTCTAACGAAAACCCTGTGTGGGGTATGTTTGACTGTGTTGTTAGAGGCAGGCGCAGTCTCAGAAGAAAACCCTGCTTAAGATATGTTTGTTTATGTGTGCCACGTCGGTTTGTTATTTAAGACAGGCGCAGTGTCTAAAGAACACCCTGATCTGCACTAGAAAAGGCACGCAAAGTTTTTTTTTGTACTAACATATCTTCAGTGCCACGTCAGTGGCAGCGAACCCACTCTGGTCATTCCGACACCCCGTCCACAACCACAGCCTGGCTCGGCCCACCGGACCCCTGACACTGACAATCCACAGGGAACAGTCAATGTCAAGCTGGCAGGACACCACCTACTAAGCCCCCTACTGACCTCAATAATTGCTTAGTCGCGAAGCCTAAGTGTGAGCTCTGCCTCCGACACCACGTCCAACGACATCCATCATGGATTCGCAGATACCAGTGATCCCGACGGAATCAAACCAAGGCCACAGACGTGGAGAGGACATCGAAACTGAGGTCACCATGAGAGCAGTGCATGAAGGGCCACAGAACTTGAGATTTCTTTTATGCTGATCGATAAGAATGAGGATGATGAAGCTGATGCCACGGATTTCCATTACGATGTCCAGTCTCGGACAGACTGCATGACAGGGCTGTACTCTAAATTTCATAATATATCCCGGCGTCAACCAGGCCAGAGAGCCAAAGACACATGCTGGTCAGGAAATTTAAGCAACACTCACAGAGACGTATCCATTAAGTGGATGAAACTCGACTGTGTGGTCCCAGTCTTCCCAGTTAATGCGGTGGCAAACTCAACTCTGGATAGGACTGGCCGGGCAGAAAGATGCCACATGACTCTGATGGGAATCGAACCCAGATCGCAACCCACTACGCTGACCAATTCACCACGGCGGCCATCCGTTTGAAATATATTTCACACAATGAAACGATCTTTTTACCTTCAGGTGAGCGCTTCTTTCCTGTGTGCGTCGATGGAGAGGGGAGTAGGGGGTAGGTGAGTGGGTGGGGCTTCGCTGTGCGCTGAACAGCATGTCGAGCTTTTTCTCCGGCTACGGCTGAGAGCCGGTAACAACAGTGCGTCAAAGATTATCCTCCACTCAACGGATCAGAACAACCGGTTTGTGTAAAGAAAGGCTAGAGTCTCCCCGACCTGCATATTGAAACCAGTCGAATCAAGAGTGATAGTTCTACTTTAAAGGGTGTCTTGTTTTTGAAGCGGTGCTTATTTTTCACCTGTGGCAAAGGCTTTTACTCGAGCTACAACTGAAAAGAACATTTTCGCTCTTTAAAATGATATGCAACTCCAAAACAGTTGAGAAAAGAGGACCCGTTGCTTTTAACAGATATGAAATGTGCTCAAAATGGCAGGCGATTACACCACAGCGCACGCTCACCAACTCCAGGATCAGTTCAGTTCTGCGTAAGCATCCGAGAAATGTGCAGCTTTTGCTCATATAAGGATGATGATTGTTTTGTAGCATTTTTGTAGCATTTTTTGTCATTTAAGCCCTGAATACTTTGAACAGATTTAATGACGTTACCAATAATCACCACTGCCACCGCCTTCAAAGTTTAGGTGAATTTTAAGAGTCTGTGTATTGTACAGTTTGTCTGACTGTGTTCAGATGTCTGTCTGTCTGTATGTATGTATATGTATATATATATATATATATATGTGTGTGTGTGTGTGTGTGTGTGTGTGTGTGTGTGTGTGTGTGTGTGTGTGAGTGTGTGTGTGTGTGCGCGCGCGCGTGCATGTGTGTGTGTGTGTGTGTATGTGTGTGTGTGTGTGTGTGTGTGTGTGTGTGTGTGTGTGTGTGTGTGTGTGTGTGAGTGCGCGTGCGCATGTGTGTGTGTGTTTGTAGATATTGAATAAACAAATACTGAGGGAAAATAAAGTGATGGCTAGCAGTTCCTCCGTAATTACAACAATGGCCTGGCAAAAATGTCAGGTAAAAAAGAAAGAAAGAGAAATGGGGTAGGGTGGGAATAGGGAGAGAGGATGTGAGGGAAAGATGACGGGAAAGAAAAAGATGGCACTGGAATATAAACAAAAACTGATCCTTGACACCGTTGATCTCCCTTGTATCCTCAAACAGACCCTCGAGCAGAGATGCAAACGTTTCGCATTATTATATTCATTATTCTTTCCATGATGATCGTAACTTTTAAGCAACTCATTTCGTTTCATTTAACTTTTTTGCCCTCCACTGCATACTCTGAGGTGCCGTTGGATTCTGTTTTTGAACCCAAGGTGGTGCGAATGCTTCAGAAGTATAGGCATCACATAAGAAATGACATTGTGAGTGTTTATCCGGATGGCATATTGGTGAGAAATGTGAGGGGTTGTTCCACTGCCTCACTACTCCGCCCTATTCCCTCGATTCTGACGCCACTGACGTCGTCAACATGAATGCGGGCGCGTGCGTGTAAGCAAAGTGTGTTTAAAGTAAGCAAGTCGTAGAATTTGTCTTCACTCGAATATTTTTTCTCAAGCAAAAGAACTTTCTGCGACTAAATTTTGTTGCTATATAAATCTCCATCTTCTTTGATTCTACAGATATGCAATTTATGCATGTAAATACTGTTTTTTGTTTTAGTTACAGACATTTGAGAAAGCTGCTATGAGCTGCTTCGTTGGACATGCAGCAATCTTGCATTTTGCCTGAATTTATGGCATTGGTATCGAACCAATTTTGATAGGAGCCATGGGAAACAAAAATGAGAATATTTAGTACCAGCATTTCACGTCGTAGGAGTTGAGTAGTTAAAAAATGCTATTTTTTAAAATATTTCCAAATATATTGACTTCTTTTTAATACAGAAGTTTGTCTCACGAATCGTATTGCTGTGAAATTTGATGTCATTTCTTCTTTTATTGTATTCTTTCATTATGTGAATTTGAGAATTTCGCTATAATTTCCAAACAAAAAATACAGGATCTACTACTGTATTTATGCTGAAGTATCACATGACCTGCAGCTCCCTGGTAACAGGTATACCTTTGATCTCTCTCTCTCTCTCCCTCTCTCTCTCTCTCTCTCTCTCTCTCTCTCTCTCTCTCTCTCTCTCTCTCTCTCTCTCTCTCCACAAGGCTCTGTCCTTTGACCTCTTCTCTTCTGTATTTTTATAAATGACCTACCGATGCACATATCTCACAATGATGTCATCTGTGATCTGTTCGCTGACGATAGTTCTCTTCACTGTAGTGATACAAACATCATGTCTGTACAAATATTGTTACAACAAAGTATAACTGATGTCTTAGAATGGTGCAACCAAAACCGAATGGTCCTTAATCCGCACAAAACAAAATGTATGGTCCTAGCATCGAGACAGAAACATCAACGACAGCATCTTATGTTGAGCCTAAAAATGAGTGAAACCTTGATCGAGCAGGTTACCGAACACCGTGTCTTAGGCGTGATCATTGATGAGAACTTTAAATGGCAATCACATATAAATCTTTGTTTGCAAACAGTTGGCTCGCAATTTGTTTTTACTCAATAAACTCAGTTATTATGTTGAACCACACATCCGGAAATTATTTTTTGAAGCCCATTGCCTTTCTCACATCAACTATGCGTCCACTGTCTGGAGTGGTGCCGGTGAAAATCACATAAAAAAGATCAGCTCTATGCATAGACGGGGAATTAAGCTGATTCTTCCCGACAAGTTTCTATCAACCACGGGCAAATTCGCAAAACTAATAATGTTACCACTGCAGAGCCAACTGACCTATAATAAGGCAGTACTAATGTTTAAAGTCCATGCAAACATGGCGCCAACATATCTTGCTGAGTACATCCAAATGGCAAGAACGCGATATGATTCAAATAATTACATTTTACCACGTGTCCGCATTGATTTGTTCAAATCTAGTTTTGCATTTTTTGGTCCATCTGTGTGGAACTCTCTTCCTCCGTCTGCCAAAACATGCCAATCACTGCCGTCCTTCAAATCAGCAATACTTAAACATTTACTTGAACAATAAATCTAACCTTTTGATCATAGTCTCAACGCCCTACTTTTATGCTTGCCTCTATATTAGCTAATGAAATTGTGTATGTATGTGTGTGTGTGTGTGTGTGTGTGTGTGTGTGTGTGTGTGTGTGTGTGCGGGGTGTGGGTGTGCGCGTGCGTGCGTTTATGTGTGGGCGTGTGCGTGCACGTGAGCGCGCGCGTACGTGTCTGATTATGTTTGCGTAATTTTGTAATGGATTTTTTCTTATCATTATTATTCTTATTACTATTGTTATTGTTATTATTATAATGTTGCTATATTCTTCATTACTTCTGCCATTATTAATATGTGCAGTGTTTAGTTGAATGTTGTAGAACAGCCAGGACAGATTGGAAGAACAGGCACTGCCTAAAATCTCTATCCTTGAGTAATAAAGTTTTTGAGTCTTGAGTCTCTCTCTCTCTCTCTCTCTCTCTCTCTCTCTCTCTCTCTCTCTCTCTCTCTCTCTCTCTCTCTCTCTCTCTCTCTGTATGTGTTTCACTATCACAGAGGCATGGAGTGTTAGACAAAAAACAATGAAAATTGTGAGGCATAACGGAAGGAAATAATGCGTTGCTCTACGTTTTTGGATGGTTGAGCTGTTCTGAATTATTTTGATTGCCGATTTCCACCCCAGATTTAAGTGTGCATATTCTAAATGTGCCACGTAGTGTTGATCTGTTTGTAAATACTCCCATGCGTTTTCTCCTTTCATTTGCCTGGGATTATTGTCTCATATCAATAAGGTTCTTTTTTTTCTATACTCAATATTCTTTATGTATTTTTGTTCGCTTTGACATTGAATGTGGTCATACCCTTTCCCATGTCACAAGACCTTTTGGCAATGACAGTACAGTTTCAAATTGTCAAGTGTGTCTCTCTCTGCCTCTCTTCAAGTCTCTTCATGTTTATTGTCAGCGTTAGGCAGATTTATCCACATTAAATGAAAAATCAATTTTT
>JAMYXO010000944.1:0-2500 GCA_033310375.1 Conus canariensis
TTTACAAGATAAAATTACTTCTTCCGAGAATAGATCTGTTTAAATCAAGCTTGTTGTACTGTAGTGGCTGCTTATGGAATTCTGTTATAACTTCATTCGATGTAAATACAAGCCTCCGAGTCTTTAAAAACAAATATCAAACACACCTTATGACGCAATACATGAACAGCATCTCCTGATCCTTATGATCAGTGAATATTTACTTTTATATCCGGCCTCTCTCTCTCTCTCTCTCTCTCTCCACTCTCTCTCTTCTCTCTCTCTCTCTCTCTCTCTTCTGTTTGAGTAGGGTTGGTTGTGAACGGAGGGGTAGATGGGGTGAGATGGGGTGTTTGTGACGAGGGGCGAGGATGGAATTGTTTGCAGAGAACACGGGATAGAGAGGAAAGGGGAATTGCGTGCGTATCTGGAGGGCGCAAAAATGTGTGCTGTACGCCCCCTTCCGGAACAGATTCTTGGTTTTAATATTGATTTACTATCATATTGATTTCTATTTGTGATTATTATGTGTTCTGTATTTCTATCTTTTTCAGATCATGCTATTCGATAGATGTAATGTTTGTCAATGCATATGTATGTATGTACGCATTGTGTTATATTTGAATTGTAATGTTATTATTTTTAATCATTATCATTCATTACAATTGTTACTGCTGTTATTATTGGGTATTTGTCATCATTATCATTGGGTGTGTAGAGTGCTTGGAAAGGATTGTGCGACAGGCGGGTGTTTGGTTAATGGTTGGGGTGTGGAGGGTGGCTTTTGTGTTTGAAATGTTTCTTTTTCATTTTTGAGGGCAAGATGCAAACAAGCCGGCCATGTGCTTATTCTTTTCCCTCATTAAACAAATTTCGTTCGTTTCGTTCGTTCGTTCGTTCGTTCTTCTCTCTCTCTCTCTCTCTCTCTCTCCTCTCTCTCTCTCTCTCTCTCTCCGCCGCGCGCGCGCGCGCGCGCTCACTCACTCACTCACTCTCTCTCTCTCTCTTCTCTCTCTCTGTCTCTGTCTCTCTCGCTTTCGCTCTCACTCACTCACTCACTCTCTGTCTCTCTCTCTCTCACTCACTCACTTTCTCCTCGCTCTCACTCACTCATTCACTCTCTCTCTCTCTCTCTCCTCTCCTCTCTCTCTCTCTCTCTCTCTCTCTCTCTCTCCTCTCGCTCACTCACTCCCTCACTCTCTCTCTCTCGCTCGCTCGCTCTCACTTACTCACTCACTCACTCTTTCTCTCGCTCTCACTCACTCACTCACTCACTCACTCACTCTCTCTCTCTCACTCACTCACTCTCTCTCTCTCTGTCTCTGTCTCTCTGTCTCTGCCTCTGTCTGTCCTGTCTGTCTGTCTGTCTGTCTGTCTGTCTTCTCTCTCTCTCTTCTCTCTCTCTCTCTCTCTCTCTCTCTCTCTCTAAATGAACTTATCCTAGGCGAGCAAGTAACGATTTATATTTGGTGAACCAATTTTTTTAATTCAACGATGATTTTTCCCCCGTTTGTTCAGTAAATATGTTATACATACTGTGTCTGTGTTTCTGGCTTCTCTCATTCTCATTCCAGAATCAGTCTGTAACAATATGAGCATGTGCAGGATTAGGGCAGTCACAACACTACAATGTATGTTCCGTGCAACATATTCCTAATGTCAGTATGCCCATCGGCGTGTTGGATTCCCGGACCACATGTTGACGTCTTCCTGCCTGCCCTCTGCCATGGACAGACCAGCCTGCACCAGCACTGAGTATCGTACGCTTTGGGGCATTGACTACAGAGCCATGGACAATTCAGCCATCAAACTCGTTTTCATCAGTGAGCCTGTCAGCGTGTTCAATGAGTGGGCCTGAGGTGTCTCCGTTTTGGATCCCTCCCAAGTCCCATAACTGAGAAAGCACTGGTCTGTGGTCTCCCCTTTGCTTCTTTCCTGCCTCCTTTTTACATCACTGTATCCCCTCCCAATCCCATGGAATGATCTCTCTACGCCAAAACAGAATAGGAAGTGGTCTGCTGCATTTATTACACTGTCATGTAAGTTTGAGGCATCCAACTGGTTTTCATCATCGTGTCCGCTGTGTCTTGGATGACTAGGTGGTGCCTAGAAGATCTGTGTGTGGTCCGTCCTGTTGCTATGTATTGACTGATGTGCACCAAAGTGGAGTGTGTTAGGCGTAGGGCGTGGACAACAGAGTGATGGATGTTTCATGCTTTGAACTGCTTGTTTACGGTGTGTCTGTCCATGGCTGTTTCATAAAAAGACCACATCATGACAGCCTTTGCTTTTGGCCGCTCCCACGGCCATTTAGCGACCAGTGCATCCCAGGAGTGAGTATAAGCTGGATTGGGGGAAGCATTCAACCGCCATGGATACTCTGTGAGTCTAAAGCGTTTTCACCAGTGTGTCTGTTTATGTGTTGAGTAAGTAGGCCATGCAGAACAGGATCAACTTCTTGTCTGACTCACTGCCAAGTAAGGACCGATACAGCATGAACATGAACATATTTCTTGTCTGA
>JAMYXO010000944.1:7500-17500 GCA_033310375.1 Conus canariensis
CTCTCTCTCTCTGTATTTGTGACTCCTCTCTGTCTCTCTCTCTTTCTGTATTTGTGTATCTCTGTCTCTCTCTTCTCTCTCTGTGTATCTCTGTTCTCTTCTTGTCCGTCTCTTCTGTATTTCTCTATCTCTTGCTCTCTCTGCTCTCTCCTCTCTCTCTCTTATTTGTACTCTGCCTCTCTCTGTATTTGTGTTATCTCGTCCTCCTCTCCTGTATTGGTATCTCTCTCTCTCTCTGTATTTGTGTATCTCTCTCTCTCGTTGACTCGTCTCTCTTCTCTGTATTTGATCTCTCTCTCTCTCTCCTCCTCTCTCTCCTTCTCTGTATTTGTGTATCTCTCTTCTCGTCTCTCTCTGCTCCTCTCTCTCTCTCTCTCTCTCTCTTCTCTTCTGTATTGTTATTCTCTCTGATCTCTCTCTCTCTGTTACTCCAAGATCGCTGGACTGAGGAGATCGGTGAACTGTTAACCGTCTGTCAATATTATTGAATTTCACTGGCTATAATGTCACAACAGTTATAATTAGTGTACTGGAGAATGTATGATTGTTCACTTGACTCAAGGATGTAAGTACCGTCACCCATCGACCTTTAGCACATCATTGACGAAAAACACCATTGTAGAACGTTGGGCGCCTGTATCATCAGTTGAAAATCCAAAACAAATTCAAATAAAATCGAGATATTTTCAAACAGTTTATCACACACATGCTCTGCCATCACGATCACGAAATGTCGCAAAATAACTGATCGCGCATCCAACGGCTTGAATATGAAAAAGCTTGTGCAAGTTGATGATAGTCATGTAGATTTACATTGCCAAGCAAATCGCATGAATAAAGAATAAGAATTATGCTGATTTAACGAACATCAGTTCCAAGTTACAAAAATGAATCTCTCAACACATTAACAATCTATAAATAAGTCTAGCCTACAAATCCAAACATCGCCTACCTCAGGCAATCTTCCCGAAATGGTTGTGGAATTCTGGCTGATGCTGCCGCTCTGGCCCACACCAACCCCATAGACCTTGGCCTGTCCGTAGACCCCCCTCCCCCCCCCCCCCGTGGGGGGGGGGGGGATTTATGAGTGAAATTTTCTGATACTTTGTTCATTTTAAAATTTTATGGCATATGTTACCCGCTGTAACCAGGTTATTTCAGGATATACGAGCGTTACACTATAGTAACCCTACCGATGGTGATTATTCAGGGGGTGGGGTTATTTTAAGTCTCTTAAATCAAATTTCTTCTTAAGTATTTGTATTAAATTTGGTACCAAACTAAAGAATACTGAAAAGGCTATCTGCTCATGGACATTTCACAACCATACACGGAATGCGGAACATGTTCTTTACGAACAAAATTTAAAATGCATATGAAAACACAGTACGATACAAAAAACAACTTGTCAATGGTAATGACATGTCTCTGAGTACAGATAAAAAAACCTCTCACCCTATTCATTGCTGATGTCACAGCCATCTTGAAAGACAGCATCAGCCAAGCTGCCAAGCTGAGGTGGACTAGTTTGTGTACTCGAAGAGCACAGTTGTAGTGTTTGCCAGCAAACACTTGCTCCATTGACCCACTCGCACAGACAGCAGACTGAATGACTATTCCAGCAAGACCAGTTCCCCTCATCAGTTTGCCAACAGCGCCAAGGAAAGAGCAGATTGTATGGAAGCTTCCTAGTCTGACAAAGATGTCTTGGAAGAGATTGTTCTGCCACACCAAGTTGTATGCTTTCCTTGCTACTGCTAAGTCAAATGTAACTAATGTTATACCTTGCCCCACTTGCTTTGCTGCTGCCTGTGACACTTTGAGGACATGCTGGACTGTGGAATTTTCTGTGATGGGGTGGTGGATGGGTGGCATGTAGTCAACAGTAGACTGCATCCTTTCTATCCCTTCTTCTCCTGTGAGAGACACCCATCCTCCCCATCCAGGCACCAGTTGATTTCCATCTTTGGCCTCAAATCTGGAGAAAACCCACCAAAAGTCGAACAACTTTAGCTTTGTAGACTGCCTCTGGTTTGAGAAATGAGTGTCGACAACATTCAAGTTGGGTTCTGCCTTTTCTTTTGCAAAGCAGGGTGGTACGTGTTTCTTGGTTCAGACTGCATGGAGCATTGGTGGTTTTGAGGAGCAGGAGATAGTTCTGTTTGAGAAGGAACTGTGTCATGCACTGTGTCTCCTGTCACCTCTTGAATAACTATGCCATGATGGAGTGGGTGGTGTCAGCTCCTGAAAGGGTTTCTTCGTTCAGGTCAAAGTTATCCCAGCAGAAATGAATCACTTTGTTCTGTTCCAAACTCACCGTTGAAGGCAGAAGACTAGCACACTGATGTACAGAGTTGGCCATAGCAGTCTCAAGTCCTACAATTGTTTTGTATCCAGCAACGTGTTCAAAATGATTCAAGAGACTTAGAACTTCAGAGCTACCAGTAACATGTCTGATAGACATTCCAAGTAGAAGATGTTTGGGCATTTTCCACTTTCCCCTGTCAAAGAGTATGTCCTGGCCGATGGAGGATGCTAATCTGGTGGTTTTGTTTTGCTCCACAGTACTACTTTTTCCAGACAGCAGGTTTTGGAGAAATCTGTGAGAATAGCTGGAGGATGGACAGCATCAGACTGAAGGTACTCTGTAGATGGAGGCCATGGCATGTCAGGTGCAGCTCTAAAAGCATCCAAGATGTGTCGACGAAGGACATATGCAGACTCCTCAAGTCGCCTTTCTTCTGAAGCTGCTGACACAAACGCTGTCTCAACTGCCTGACCTCGGGCAAGTTCGTCACAATAAACAAGTTCACTGCGATGGTTTGGAGCCCAAAATTTTATTCTGAAGCCAAAATATTTCATTATCTTTTCTGTCAGTTTGTAAGTCTTGTATCCTGGGTTGTAGAAGTCAGGGAATGTTGTTGCATGTATCCACGGTACTTCTCTCTCAGCATGGTCATTCTCTCCACCTGCGCACCTCTGATCAAGGCATTTTCAACGTACTCACATATGTACTCAAATGCCCTCTCATGTGCCTGTAGCTGCTCAACAGATGTCTGGCCTGTGGATGTTTCAGCATGCCTGCCTTCAGATCTCACATAGTCTTTCCTGCAACCCTCATGATAGTGAGCTTCACGTGCTACCAGATCTACATCTTGATAATGAGTGAAAATGTCATCATGCGTAATTTTTGCTGCATCCTTTATAGACTTTCTGCCGTCTTGGTGACTCATTTTACAAGTTTGTCAAAACATGCAACTCCTTTTGAAGCTTTCTTCCTGAATTTTTTGTTGCAAAAGATACATCTGTCGTTTGGAAGCAGTGGGCCTGATGTAGCAACAGCAGTCCTCTTTGGTTTAGATGGTCCTACAACTTCTTCACTCTCTGTCTCATGTTTCCTTTTCCTGGCAAATTTCACATTGGTAAACCGTGCATAACAGCTTCTGTGATAACCATGGCGAGTAAAGTCCATACTTTCTGGAATGCAATCACAAATCTGATCTAGTCTATGACATGCTACATTTGAAGCACGTCTCAAATGGAGAGACTTCTGGATAGGTTTTTTTTTAATTTTTTTTTTTACTTTCTTCAGTTAGTGGGGTTATAGTCTTCTTTTTTCTGTTGTTTTTTAAATGAATTACACATGTTCTCCCATCTCTTGAACATTTTCCTTTGCATTTGGGTGTGCTTTCAAAGGTCACTGGTTGTTCATCTGCCATGGTGCAAATCTGAATTCACACAGGAGAAGATGACGCATTTTTAATTACAGTGTAGTTAGAGGCTGCACACCTGCCCATTCCCAATGATCGAAACAAGACGGTTAAAAACAAATGGATACTATAATGCGGCAAAGCGGTTTGCCCTATTCATACACTTTGTCAAAGTTAGTGGTGAAGTACGCAGAACTAAAACTAGCAACGAACTCAAGCAGCGGTTTTTCCAAAGCACGGACACGCATGTCAGAGGTTCTCTAGCAACCCAATCAGAAAAGTGCATCTTGTGCTGTGACAGCAAGTACCATCTGCTATACTAATCTAGGCTACACATGCTTAGCACAGGAGTCTGGCCGAAATAATGAGACACGCGCAGTAGACGGATGGGCAGAGGTGTGTAGAAGATGTGTGCATGAACGCTTTACACTGACACACACACACACACACACACACACACACACACACACACACACACACACACACACACACAGAGGTGGGGATAGGGGTGAGGTGGGATTACTAAGGACATGCATACGTCATGCTGCAGACAGAGATCACAGTAAAGCACACAATGGCATGCACACATGACTGCTTTGTATGTTAGATTTCTTTACAAAGACAACATTTTGCGACAAGAAGAAGAAAATACACAAGCGCCTTCGTAAGATAGGTGTGACTTGAGAGACAAAGAAACTCATGGCATTATTATTTTTATTATTAGACCAGTTGCTCCAAATCACTGGTTCATGTTATTGAATCTCTCACCACTAGAGAAACATTGCCTCAACGCGCTGTCGTAAACGCATTACTTTTAGTGCCACACCGATGTGACGTTATAAACGAATGTTACAGTACTTACTTTTCGTAGAAAATCTATGATCACAATAACGAAATCTTGATCTAGGCCTAAGTGAACATACGCTGTTTTGTGATACACACTGAACTGTGGAGACAAAACTAGCAAGAAACGCGTGGATAGGTGTCGGCTGCTCCACTTGCACGGGGGAACAGAACAGCGCACAGCTGTGGTTGAGTGGTACGACAGATTTCAGCTGCATGCGATTCGGATGCCCATGCACAAACATCATCACTGTATCTCTTTTTGTAAAATACCAGCAGAATAGTGTGCAGATATATCGGGGAAATTTGTTTTAGATGTCATTCACGACAAACCTATGAGATATCAAGCCAGATTATATGTGACAAACAGAGAGTAAACACCCCTACCCCATAATGCTAAATACAAGGCGCAAAGAGGAAAAAACACACTATTAATGCAGCTCTCAATGCCAAAATAACCTGTTTGCCAGAGGGTAACATGTCAAATGTTTCCTCCCATATTATAAGCTTTCTAGAAAACCAAGTCAAAAATTCCCCCCAGAGGCGGGGGAGGTTTGCACCCCTCCAGACCAAGGTCTACCAGCAATGGTACGTCCAGCCTCCAGTCCCTTCTGTGGTGGATCGCACGAATGGCCCAGCTCCCCTTGGTCTGCGGCCATCTCTTGCTCTTCGCCAGATTACTGAACCATTTCTCCACGGCTAGCGTGCTGTAGCCTTCTTCAGTTTTAGATCTTCCTCTAATCCGCTTCAAACGCTGGATCGTTGCAGAGTTTAATCTTCTTGCTGTCACCTTTCAATGCCTGCTGCCCGTTGTTCCCGATCTTGCCGAAGATCAGTGTTGCTCGGTGACATTGAATGTTTAGTTTAGTTGTCAACGACAAAGGCAGTTCATTGGTCAACGGTAACATGGGACTTTACTTGGAGATATTCGCCAATAAACCATGGATACAAGGGACATAACAACGAACGAAACTTACGTATTTGTTAAAGACGTCACAAAATATTTTTCGTTCTATTTATTTATGAGCTTGTTCCATCACACACACACACACACACACACACACACACACACACACACACACACACACACACACACACACACACACCGCACGCACACGCACACGCACAAACACATACGCACACACATCACGCACACACACACACACAACGCACACACACACACACACACACACACACACACACAACACACACACACACACACACACACCACAGATGGTTGTAGAGGAGGATGGATGGAAGCACAGATGGTTGTAGAGGAAGATGGACTGGATCACTGACTGATAGAACAAGTTCAGGATGGTGCTGTTGACCCTGAACTGTGGGAGCTTCCGCAGAAAGAAAAGACGCTGGTTGGCCTTCTTGCAGCACATGTCGATGTTAGGGGTCCACTCCAACTTGTCAATGACTGTGTCGAAGTACTTGTAGGTGCGCACAATGCGCACTTCCTCTTCCTTGATGAAAAGTGGGTGGGTGCTGCTTGGGTTCCTGCAGAAGTCGATGACCATCTCCTCTGTCTTGGTGACATTGAGCTGAAGGAATTTCCTGTCGCACCAGTCCACTAACTTGCTGACTGCCTCTCGGTACATGGTTTCATCAGAGTCGTGCATCAGCCCTGTAAGCGACGTGTCATAAGCGAACTTGATCTGCAGATTCCATGCCTTCCTGGTGCGGCAGTCAGCTGTGTAGATGGTGAATAGGGCATGCGACAGAACACACCCCTGTGGGGCTCCTGCATTGGTCACCAGGACATCAGAGACAACCCGGCCAACTACGACTTGCTGTGGTCTGTCAGTCAGGAAGCTGAAGATCCATTTGATGATCTCTGGGTTAACAGCCATGGCCAGTAGTTTCCCGACGAGGAGAAGGGGCTGAATGGTGTTGGAGGCACTTGAAAATCCACAGACAGAACCCTGGCGAACGTCCCTAGCCTATCAGGGTGCTGGTGGAGGTGGTGCAGCATTGTCAGGATGGCATCTTCTGTGCTCCTACCTCTGGTGTAGGCGAACTGCAGTGGATCTTGATGGTCTTCAGTCTCTCCCCTGAGATGCTTGAGGACAATTTCCTCAGTACATTTCATGGGGACTGATGTTAGCGCCACTGGTCTGTAGTCGTTGAGCTGACTGATCACTTTCTTCTTTGGCACAGGAATGATTGTGGATGACTTCCATAATCGCGAAACATGGCCTTCCTGAAATGTTCACTGGAACAGCTCTTTGAAGACATGGGCCAAGGAGTTGCTGCAGGTTTTCAGAGTCCAACTGCTGATGCTATCCGGACCAGAGGCACTTATGACATTTAGCTTCCTGAACAGTCTGCGGACTTCCTCTCCACTGATGGTCACTGGGGATCCAGGGAGCTGGGGCACCGTGTCCATGGCTCGCTGCTGCTCAATGCTGATGTCCCGCTGGTCAAAACGTGTGTAGAACACATTCAGCACATTGGACAATCTCCTCTCATCATCTGCTCTCAGTTCAGCTTTCTTGGGCCTGTACCCTGTTATGGCAGAGATGTTCTGCCAGCACTTCCTGGAGTCACCTTGCCGGAAGTTGTCCTCGAGTTTTGCAGAGTACTTCTTCTCCTCCCTGATCCTCTTGTCGATCTTCTTCTAGGTGAGCTGCATATTCCTGGTGTCCTTTTCTTTCAGAGCTGACTTTCTCTCTTTTAGCAGCTGTTTCAGGTCCTTGGTGATCCAGGGCTTGGAGTTGGGTACAGCTTGATCTCCATTGTCTGTAGTACCATGCCCACGCAAAAGTTGATGTAGTTGGAGATCACGTCAGTTGTCTTGTCTAGTGGGCTCTCATCGTCCAGAAACACGCCCCAGTCTGTTTATTCAAAACAGGCGTGTGTGTGTGTAGTGTGTGTGTGTGTGTGTGTGTGTGTGTGTGGTGTGTGTGTGTGTGTGTGTGTGTGTGTGTGTTGTGTGTGTGTGTGTGTGTGTGTGTGTGTGTGTGTGTGTGGTGTGTGTGTGTGCGTACATGCATGCGTACGTAGCTGCGTATATTTGTGCCTGTCCGTACGTCGGAGCGTACCACTATAATTCTTTTGTAGTTATTTCCCTTTCTGTGGCCCAACTCATATCTGCAGGACTCTCATCCACAGTGTGATTTGAAGCTGCCCTGATGTTAAAACACCAAAATAGCAACAACAACAAATTTAAGAAAAAAAATAAAATAACGGTACCGGCAAGAATCTATATTCTCTTCCCTTTAATTCAGTTGACGTGTAGAAACACTACTTTATACAGCAAAGAAAAAACAAATACTTCTCCTGTCTGAAAATGTTCAGTATTCTTTTCGATAGAAAGTGTTTTCAGTTGTAATGAATTCGCTGAATGATCATGTATTCCCGTTAGATCAACTCCAAGCATTAGTGGCATTGTCGCTGGGCCACATATTTCACCCCTTTTACTACGTGTGGTTAAAATGAACTCTGTAGTGTTTGTGCAATCTTTGCTGACAGAGCGCGCATAAAAGGAAGAAAACAAAACTGACAGTGAGATGACTGCAGGCGGAAACTGACACAAACCTAACAGAGAAAGGACTGTTCTGTACGTTGGACAAGAAGAAAAAAAGATAGGGGCAACAAAAGACAAAACAAAACACGACGCGTTTCGAGACCTCTTTGGCCTTCTTCTTCAGGCAAGATTAACCAACACTTAGGACAATTCGAAACAAAGAGCGAGCAATCAGCCACTTCTTTTCGTGTAACTACTGGGCGCAAAATGAATCCATTCCAGTCAGTTCACGCGTAGAAATATTAGTTTCGACAGCCAAGGGAAGGAATTAGATGATCTGCTTCCAAATAATTACTTCCCTTGTCTGAAAATGGTCAGCATTTGTTTGAATAGAAAAGTTTTCTTGTTGTCTTTTGTAGTGAATTCGCTGAATGGGAGTAAACGAATTCTACCAAAACATTAGTTTGTACTGCCAAGGGAATGAATTAGAAGTTCTGAATCGAAAGAGTTAAAATTTCCCATTTGTTGAATTTTGGTCTGTCTGCGATTGATATCTGAATCACACACACACACACACACACACACACACACCCCACACACACACACACACACACACACTGGTGCATGGCAACCTTTCAACTCAAAATGGACACGCTTAAACGCCGTCTGTTTCAGTCCCCAGGGTACACCATTGCAAAAAACGTAGAGTATGCTGGTGATTCAATGGAACTCCTGGGCCAAACAGATACGTTAGAATGAGTTTCAGACATCCAGAGACCAACCAGGTGTACCGTGCATAGACTGCGCTATGTACTAGTTCGGGGGCAGGGTGCATTCCCACCCCCAGATGTGGATGCGTCCCACCTCTGTCCAAATAACATCTGATACTGCCAGACCACATCAGTCTGGAGCCCAGTACAATCAACTATCAGAGAAAATCCTGTGTAGCAGAGGGTCATCGCTCAGGTCACGGCCTGTACCCCCAATGCCTTCTCCACCTCCAACTGCAAAGGGGATCAGAGCCAGCACAGGCGTTGTGCTCACACTGACGTCACTACTGTCATACCATCATGCAGGGGCGGGGCAGGGAGGGAAGGAGTCGGGGGAGGGACTGCAGGCGGAAATAGAAACCTAGTTCCAAGAGAAATGACTACGCCGCCGGACAAACCAATGACAAGACAAACACGACGCCTTTCCAGACCTCTTGTGTCTTCTTCCTCAGGCAACATGAAACACCATTTGGGACCATTCAACACGAAGAACGAGCAATCACTCACTTTTTTCTCATCGTGATTGGACAAGAGTTACTCCATTTCTTCGTAGGCGTCGCGTTTTGTCATGTCATTTGTTTGTTTCGTTCGTTGGGCGGCATAGTCCTTTTATTGTTTTGAACTGTTTGGAAAGAAAAGGTTGAATCAATCCCACAAAGAGCGATTCCAATGAAGATATTCCTGATCAACCCCAGCCGAATTACTGCCCTTTGCTTTCTTGTAGGAATTACTGCCCTTTTCTTCCTTTTCAAGGTTTCTGTAATTGTTTCTCTCAACATCGATTCACTCTGTGCGCACGAAAAGGACTACAAATGGAGTGAACATAAATCTGATTGTATTGATTTAGAGGGAATGAGTATGGGCATTAAATGTGAAGAGGGGAGCCGGGGAGGGTTGTCAAAAAGAGGAACGATTTAATTCCGTTGAAGCTGTATTTTGTTATGGTGGTGGCTGATGATGTCACTGTGGAGGTTGCTGTTGCTGTTGTTACGTGTCATTGTTCTGTGCATTCTTCACCACGCTGCTCATTAATGACGCTCTCCCATACACAAACCACACTTCATCCGGACACGGCCTTAGCCACAACCAGTCCCAGGGAGCAATGTGTTTCAGGGAGAACCAATATTAACAGGAACAACTGACAAATACATCAGCAAGTGAAGGTCTTCGTAGCCGGATGCTCGAATGGGCACCTCTCTCGT
>JAMYXO010000944.1:25000-27500 GCA_033310375.1 Conus canariensis
TGAAGAGAGAGAGAGAGAGAGAGAGAAGAGAGAGAGAGAGAGAGAGAGAGAGAGAGAGAGAGAGAGAGAGATACAACAAAGCAACTCCAGAAAAGGATACAAAGACATAAACTGAATTTTTGAACAGTAAAATATAGAAAAAATGATAGAAGATGGACAAAGAAAAACAGGAGTTTTTCAAGAAGAAGAAGAAAGAAAGAAGAAGACGCTCAACAAGAGAATGTTTTTGGTTGCTTGTTTGTTTGTTCTCTTCGTGGGCAACAACAGTATGCTGCATTCGCCTCCCGTTTATCTCGTCTGACCTAACTGGCAGACCTCACAACGTACATCTTGTTCCGCTGGTTTCTCCCCGAGTTTTTTTTCTCCCATCGGGAGGAGGACGACTGGCTATTCTGTCATAGAAATAACACCACGGTTCAATGGGAACAGGTCGACCTCAAGCTCTCGCCCCCAACCGTCGGCAGCGCAAATTTTTCGCTTTGTGAGTGTGCTTGTTTGTTTGTTTTTTCCTTTTCGTGGGAAGGCGAAGATAATGCCGAGTACACTGCTTTCCCTCCGAACACGTTCATGCATGCGTGCGTGCGTGCATGCATGAATGGGTGTCTGTTTCTCTATGTGTATGCGCGCGCGTAGCTGCATATGTTGGTGCCGGTCTGTTCGTCGGAACATACAGCTAGATTTCTTTGTAATTGTTTCCTTTGAAAGTGATGGTGGTGGGTTTAGTTCAAAAAGGAGCAAGAGATGCTGTACGTATTGTTTTAATTACTGTTTACGTTTCCTGCCCCATTTTGGATTTCTTTTCAAATTAGAAACCAAAATTAATCAGAAGTTATAACATTTTTAAAGAAAAAGAAAGCATTAACTACGAGGAATATTGCTAAACAAAAACCAAACACATAAAAACTAAAAAAAGAAAGGCTGAGCAGGACTGAAGTATGATCTATGGCATGGCTCCTATTAAAACCAACTTCGCCAGTCCTGTGTGTTTGATACCAACTCTAATCACAGTTGCTGTTATGGATATGACGGTAAACACACTACGAAACTCTTTGACAGTGAAAGCGACAGAGATATAACAAAGCAATAAGAGTGCGTTTGAACATACTGCCACGTTACGTGTGCGAGCGCGCGCGAACTCATTCCACTTTCTCCGTTGTGTGTGTGTGTGTGTGTGTGTGTGTGTGTGTGTGTGTGGTGTGTGTGTGTGTGTGTGTGCGACTGTAGTTTAAAGTACAGTGGTAGATATTGGTGTGACTGTAGTTTAAAGTACAGTGGCAGATATTGGTGTGACTGTAGTTTAAAGTACAGTGGCAGATATTGGTGTGACTGTAGTTTAAAGTACAGTGGCAGATATTGGTGTGACTGTAGTTTAAAGTACAGTGGCAGATATTGGTGTGACTGTAGTTTAAAGTACAGTGGTAGATATTGGTGTGACTGTAGTTTAAAGTACAGTGGTAGATATTGGTGTGACTGTAGTTTAAAGTACAGTGGTAGATATTGGCGTGACTGTAGTTTAAAGTACAGTGGTAGATATTGGCGTGACTGTAGTTTAAAGTACAGTGGTAGATATTGGCGTGACTGTAGTTTAAAGTACAGTGGTAGATATTGGTGTGACTGTAGTTTAAAGTACAGTGGTAGATATTGGTGTGACTGTAGTTTAAAGTACAGTGGCAGATATTGGTGTGACTGTAGTTTAAAGTACAGTGGTAGATATTGGTGATGACTGTAGTTTAAAGTACAGTGGTAGATATTGGTGTGATTGCAGTGCAGATTTCTTCCCCTCCCACCTTCATTTCTTCTCTCTCTCTCTCTCTCTCTCTCCTCTCTCTCTCTCTCTCTCTCTCTCTCTCTCCTCTCCTCTCTCTCTCTCTCTCTCCACTACCCTGGAAGGATGACAAAACTGTTGGTTCAAACAGTTCATTATGCCACCGATGAACTGAATCCTCATAAATAATTACATATGTAGAAAAGCGCGTGCTCTGTGACGAAATGCTTTGGTTCCATTTGTTAGAGGGTCTGGACATTGAGTATGTAGGCTTTAAACCTGTTTGTGAGGGTGATTCCTTTCTTAATGACATCTGTTTTTCTGCACGAGCGTTTCTTATGACTCTGGCTTTGAGCAATCATCATTGAAAAAGGCACTGTACATAAATCATACGTGTCTGACATATCATTTTCGTCGATTTCTGCATTATAATCATTTGGCGCTCAATTGGAGGAGAGAAGCGATTGTTCCTTTTTCGTGTTCATTATCTGCAATGTTGTTTGTCTGGCCTGAAAGAAGACCACAGAGGTCGAAACGCGTCATAGTTTAGTCTTCTTTGTTTAGCTCCCTTTTATCTGGCGGAGGACTTTTTTTCTGTTAGGTTCGTTTCAAATGTCCACCTGCAGTCATCTCACTTTGAAATTAATTATTATCATTATTATTACCAATGCCAGTCCCTCAGCAATGAGCCTTATGATTTCTCCCTGCGTCTGTCTGTCTGGTTGTTCATGTATG
>JAMYXO010000944.1:32500-35368 GCA_033310375.1 Conus canariensis
CTCTCACCCTTTCTCTGGCTCAGTCTGTCTGTCTGTCTCTTTCTCTCCTTTCTCTCTCTCTCTCTCTCTCTCTCTCTCTCTCTCTCTCTCTCTCTCTCTCTCTCTCTCTCTCTTTATGTCTTTGCCTCGGTCTCTGTCTGTCTCTGTCTCTGTTTGTCTGTCTGTCTGTCTGTCTATCTGTCTGTCTGTCTGTCTCTCTCTCTCTCTCTCTCTCTCTCTCTCTCTCTCTCTCTCTCTTTGCGTGCACTGTATGTGTGTGTGTGTTTGGGCGCGCGCGCACGTGTGTGTGTGTGTGTGTGTGTGTGTGTGTGTGTGTGTTGTGTGTGTGTGTGTGTGTGTGTGTGTGTGTGTGTGTGTGTGTAAGTGTGTGTGTGTGTGTTAGTGTATGGGCGAGTGTGTGTGCGCGCGCGAGCGTGTGTGCACGTGAGTGTGTGTGCGTGAGCGTGTGTGGTAGTGAGTGTGTGTGTGCGTGTGTGTGTGTGTGTGTGTGTGTGTGTGTGTTGTGTGTGTATGTGTGTGTGTGTGTGTGTGTGTGTGTGTGTGTGTGTGTGTGTGTGTGAGTGTATGCGTGTGTGTGATTGTGTGTGTGTATGTGTGTGCGTGTCTCTCTCTCTCTCTCACACACACACACAGAAATTCATAAACTAAAATTTGTCAACACATCATGGTTATAAACATGATATGAACATAAGATCAAAGGACTAGATCTCCATAATATACCCCACAACAGCACAACCACATTGAATATGTATGTAACCATTGATCAGTACTAATTGTGTCTGTGTGTGGGCATGTGTGCTCAAGTCTGATTGTGAGTGTGCGCATCTGTGTGAGCATGTGTGTGCATGTGCGTGTGTAAGTGTGCCTGTGTGTGTACACATGTATGTGTGTGCCTGTGGATGTGCATGCATCTGTGCATAAGCGCGTGAGTGTCGCTCTCTGTGTATGTGTTGTGTGTGCGTGAAAGCAAGAATGCATAAATGAGTGCATAAATGTGGGTGCCTATGCTTGCCAGCATATCTGCATGTGCTTGAATGTCTATCGTGAGTCTGTTTAAGTATGCGTGGGTTTCAAAATTCAGTTATTTTCATTATCATTATCACTGCAATCATCATCATCATCACACCAACATGATAATCCTGAGATCAGTACAGTTTTGATTGGAAGAAGGGGGGAGGAGGGAGGGTGCAGTGGGGAGGGGAGGGGGGTAGATGGGGATGGAGATGGAGGAATGGGTTGAGGAGGGTACCTTAAAGATGGACTGGCTGGAGTGAGGACAGGGGGAGCAGACAGGATGATTACTGTTTTACTGTATCTGCCAGCAAGGGCATCGATTTTCGATTCCGCCTGCAAGACTCCTTCAGGGCTCTAATTGCTGATGGCAGAAAATAATCTTTATATCTGGATGTCCTGCATCTCATGGACAGCAGTCGACCAGCGTTACGACTGGAAGCACAGATGGTTGTAGAGGAGGATGGACTGGATCACCGACTGATAGAACAAGTTCAGGAAGGTGCTGTTGACCCTGAACTGTGGGAGCTTCCGCAGAAAGAAAAGACGCTGGTTGGCCTTCTTGCAGCACATGTCGATGTTAGGGGTCCGCTCCAACTTCTCAATGACTTGCCGAAGTACTTGTAGGTGAGCACAATGCGCACTTCCTCTTCCTTGATGACAAGTGGGTGGGTGCTGCTTGGGTTCCTGCGGAAGTCGATGACCATCTCCTCTGTCTTGGTGACATTGAGCTGAAGGAATTTCCTGTCGCACCAGTCCACCAACTTGCCGACTGCCTCTCGGTACATGGTTTCATCAGAGTCGTGCATCAGCCCTGTAAGTGACGTGTCATCTGCGAACTTGGTCTGCAGACTGCATGCCTCCCTGGAGCGGCAGTCAGCTGTGTAGATGGTGAACAGGGCATGCGACAGAACACACCCTGTGGGGGCTCCTGCATTGGTCACCAGGACATCGGAGACAACCCGGCCAACTACGACTTGCTGTGGTCTGTCAGTCAGGAAGCTGAAGATCCATTTGATGATCTCTGGGTTAACAGCCATGGCCAGTAGTTTCCCGACGAGGTGATGGGGCTGAATGGTGTTGAAAGCACTTGAAAACTCCACAGACAGAACCCTTGCGAACGTCCCGAGCCTATCAGGGTGCTGGTGGAAGTGGTGCAGCATTGTCTGGATGGCATCTTCTGTGCTCCTACCTCTGGTGTAGGCGAACTGCAGTGGATCTTGATGGTCTTCAGTTTCTCCCCTGAGATGCTTGAGGACAATTTCCTCAGTACATTTCATGGGGACTGATGTTAGCGCCACTGGTCTGTAGTCGTTGAGCTGACTGATCACTTTCTTCTTTGGCACAGGAATGATTGTGGATGACCTCCATAATCGCGAAACATGGCCTTCCTGAAATGTTCGCTGGAACAGCTCTCTGAAGACATGGGCCAAGGAGTTGCTGCAGGTTTTCAGAGTCCTACTGCTGATGCTATCCAGACCAGAGGCACTTCTGACATTCAGCTTCCTGAACAGTCGGCGGACTTCCTCTTCATTTATGGTCACTCGGGATCCAGGGATCTGGGGCACCGTGTCCATGGCCCGCTGCTGCTCAATGCTGAAGTCCCGCTGGTCAAAACGTGTGTAGAACACATTCAGTACATTGGACAATCTCCTCTCGTCGCCTGCTCTCAGTTCAGCTTTCTTGGGCCTGTAACCTGTTATGGCAGATATGTTCTGCCAGCACTTCCTGGAGTCACCTTGCCGGAAGTTGTCCTCGAGTTTTGCAGAGTACTTCTACTCCTCCCTGATCCTCTTGTCGATCTTCTTCTAGGTGAGCTGCATATTCCTGGTGTCCTTTTCTTTCAGAGCTGACTTT
>JAMYXO010000945.1:0-10000 GCA_033310375.1 Conus canariensis
AGGGGCCGCAACAGAAAGTTTAAAAACTTTTGCCCGTTGTGGTTAAAAATTTATTCCCCGGCCCCCCATTTTTTTCTTTGTTAAAAATTTAAAAAAAGTGGAAAGCCCATAAAACCAAAACCAACAACCCCCCCGCAGGCGCCCACCACACCACACCCCCCACACAACACACACCCCACACACACCCCACATGCGCGCGCGCGGGGCTCACGCATTTTACCCCGCCCCGCCGCCCCCCCTCCCCTGGGCCCCCCCCCGAACCGCCCACACCCACAAAAAAACCCCCCACCCCAACCCCCACCAAACCCCACACCCCACCTTTGGGGAAAGAACGCATGACAATGGGGCAACCCCAAAACAAGGTTAGGTTTAAAAAGGGAAATGTATGAAAAAAGGGTTGCAGAGGTTTCTTTACAACTGAAAAGGGCCCCGGAAACCCGGCCAACCCCCCGGGGAAAATTGTTTATTCCCCCCAGTTAAATGCGAAAGAAAGAAAAAAAATAAAGCTCTGTTTTCCCCCCCCCCCCCCCCCCCCCCCAGTAAAAAAATTCTGTTTTGGAGAAAACTAAACAGTATTTGCGGAGGGGGTTTAAGGGCGGGCAGGGTTTGATCAAGGTACTTAGACAAAGTTCAGAAAGAACGGAAACCGGGGGCTGTAGATTGAAAAAGGGTGTTGTTTGCTTTTTTCGCTTTTACGAAACACAAAAAAACCCCAAAAATTTGAAATTTTTTTGGAATTGGTTTTTTTTGCTTGGGGTATCAAGGGTACGCTTTTTGACAAATTTCTTAACTTTTCCATTTTTAGGGCAATTTTGACCAAAAACTTTGCGTAATATTAAATTTATGTTGGGCCTGCCGCTCCCAAAAAAAAAGGAGTGCTTCTGTTTTTTGTGCAAAGTGAAGAAAATTTCCCCTTTCCCCGGAATTAACAGCGGTTTCCCCTTACTTCAACCCGGTTTGGCCCTTTGGTTTAAGCTCTTGTTGCAAATAAGAGTCGTGAGTCGTTTTGTTTTTTGCGCAATGTGATTTGACCAAACAAATGCAAAACTTTTGAGAAACGAACCCCTTTTGGGAAAAGATTTCCCGGGAAAATGGGTGTTTTTAAAGAGAAAGGGGACCAGGGGGGCACCGTGGGTACCAAAAAAGGGAAAGGTTGGTTTTGAAACCCCAGGCCAGAAAAATGCCCCTTTCGTAATTTTAAAACCCGGGAAACGAAAACCCCCGCCCTGGGGCCCCCCGCAATTTGTGTTCCCCCCAAAAAAGGTCCCAAATAAGTTGAGGGTGAATCTTTGGTCCCCGTATCAAAAGCGCCCCCCCGTCCAAAACGTGAAGCATGAAATCCCCAAAATTGGGCCATGGCCGTTTTTCGCCCCCGTCCGGGGGGAAAAAGCTTTCGTTTTTTTTGAAAGGGGAACAATTAAAAAAAATGGGTAGAACTTGAAATGGAGGGGGCAAATTGAAACCCCCGCCCCCCCGGGTCTGGTGGGCGGGGAAAAAAGAGGATTTTCCCTCCATTCCCGAACCCGAAGGAAACCCCCGTTTTGATTTCCCCACGATAGTTTTCCGCCCCACGCCCCGCTTTTTCGGGAAAAAAAGTGGGTTTTTTGGTTTTTTGGCCCTTGCTTCAGGGGGGGAAAGCCCCCGGGTTTTATTAATTGGGTGGAGAAAAGAGGGCCCCGTTTTGTGTTCCTTTCTTTCCGGACTTCCATTTCTGGAATGAAATTCCCTTTTGCCGGGGAGCAGGGACTGGGGGAGGGGGGCGGTTTGGGAAAGGGGGCGGAATGAGAGGGAAAGGGGGGGGAGAGGGAGAGGGGAAAAGCCGAGAGAGAGAGACAGAGACCCGAGAGAGGGACGAGGGAAAAAAGGGGGAGAGAGTTTATCTTCCCGGAAAAGTCTTTTTTAAACAATGCTTAAAATCCCAAATTTTTCTGCTTTTTTGCAAAGAGAGGAGAGGTTTGTTGAAAACCCCAAAACCCAACCCCCCGTTGTCATGATTAAAAGTTATTTTTTCCTGCTTTGGCCCTTGGAGTTTCTCTCTCTCCTTTCTCCCTCTCTCCCCTCCTCTCTCCTTTTTCTCTCTCTCTCCCCTCTCTCTCTGTGCGGGTTTCGAGAAAATTGGCGGATTTGACACAAACCCGAGGGACACACCCCGGGGAGAGAATCAATCTGATTGAGGATGATTTTTGGGTTTTTCTTTCCCAAAGGACTCAGGTGGGACGTTCCCCAGCCCCCTCCCCTAGCTCCCCCCCCTTTACCCTCCCCTTTAAACCCCACACCCCCCCCCTCCCCTTCCAGTTCCCCTCCCCCCCTAAGGGGGGTATCGCGTAAATCACCAAAAAAAGGAAGGTGAAAGCAGCTTTGCGCCGGTACCCCCGCAGGAATTTTTAGTAGAAAAACCCCCAAGTGGAGTCCTGAATTACCCCCAAAAGGGTTTAAACCAATGACCCCTTGCCCTTTTTCCAAGACGGGGTAGCTTTCACCTTAAGTGGGAGAGTTTTGGGACCGGCCCCCCCTTTACGGGCCTTTCAGGAAACCCCTCGCCCCCCTCCCTAAAACCCCCCCCCCTTTTTTCCCCTTGCCACCCCCCCAATTTTCCCCCCCATTTCCCCCCCTTTCCCCCCTCCCCTTCCCCCCAAATTTTCCCCAAACCGGTTAAAGGTTATGCAAGGGCCTTTTTGTGTACCCCGCTGCCCGTGGTGAAGTGGTTTCCCTCGCCGCCCCGGGGTCGGCCGTGGGTTCGATTCCCCTCCGAGCCTGTGGGTTTTCCTGCTAAAACCCGGGCCCTTTCCCCCGAGAAAAGTTTTTTACGGGCTCAGCGGGAAGACGGGCCCACAAGTTGATTTTTCTCCAAAAATGGTGCTTTTAGGGTTTTTCACTTTCCTCAAATGCGGGTCATTCTCTTGGCCGGGTAATGCGGGATTTTTAATGAAAGTGCGTAGAGACAGCCCGTTAGCAGCCTCAAAAAGAATGGAAATCCGTGCATCTCTTCTCACTCATCCTCTTGATCGATAAAAAAAAAAGTCTCAAATTTTGTGGCCCTTCATGCCCCGGTTCATGGTGACCTAAATTTTGAGTTCCCCCCCCGTCTGTGGGCCTTGTTTGTTCCCCGGGGGGCACCCCCATGGCAAGTTCAGGGGGCGTCGTTGGACGGACGTGGAGGTTCTCTGGATGGGAATTCACCACTCCCGGGTTCGCGATTAAGCATGTTGTCACAGTAGGGGGTTAGAGGTGGGGCCGCGTATTGGATCAGAAACAATCCCGACCCCGCCCAAAGGCTCGGCGCCGTCTATGCTCCTCCGGTGGGGTTTCCCCTTTTGGGGACTTGCTTGAGTTTCCCCCTGGATTGCCGTGCCAGGGCTGCGGTGGGCTGGACCCGGGGGGGCTGTGGGCGGGGTGTCGTGAGCAGCGTGGGGGCAATGCCCTGAGGCGGCACGGTGGGACAGCAAAAAAAAAAAAGTCCTATCTAAATATGGGGGGCCAATGCAGAGGATTAAAGTTAGTTCAAAGTGGGGGGACCCCGACGGAAATTGAAAAAAAAAAAAACTTAAAAGAAAAAAAATTACTGTACGCCGAACAAAAAGAGCAAACAAACTGAAAGACAAAACCGCGGTTCGACCTTCGGTTTTTCTTCTTTGGGCAAGACAAAAAGCGGAAGCCCTGTAAAACCAAGAACGAACAATCATTTTTTGGGTTTTTTTGAATCTTAAAAATATTGTTTTGATCTAAATCTTAAAGTTGGCAAAAAGTTTTTTTTTGAAATTTTTTGCTGTATTTCTGGCTTCATTTTATGTTGTCCCCAGGAGACAAGGGTTCGTTTCATTTCAAAAGGTATTTTAAATTCCTGAAAAATTTGGGGCAAGAATATTTCCCCTTTTCTGCGTTTAAACTTTTTTTAGCGTTGTTCATTGCTTTTTCCCTTTTTTTGCTTCCCCCTCTGTGATCCCTAGTGGCACTGCCCCCCCCCCCTCCACAAAACCACAGCCCAGCCAGGTTTGCCCACCCCCCGACATCAAAAATCACAAGGACGTCAATAAGTCGTCAAGGACAACCCATTGAGGGACCTGCACTGCCCCCGAGTGATTTCCCCGTGGGTTCAGTCCTTTTTTATCCAACAAACGCGGACCGACCGCTAAGCCCCTACTGACGGACCCGGCGGAGGGGAAACTCTCCCCCCGGGGGCCCCCGCATTCCCAGGTGGTATGATGAAAGATGCAATGGTTTTCCATTCCATCGGACTGCAGCGGCTGTTTTCTAGCTTACTTTCAAATACGCCCGTGTAAAGCGGCCCCAAAAGAAAACGCCCCCTGCGTTTTGGCGGAAATCGAGCGACCGCTCGAGAGACCTTCTTTAAAATGGTGAAACTCGATGGGCCCCCAGTCTTCCCAACTGAGCCCTAAAAAACTTAATTTCGGGGAGGGCCGGTACGCAGAAAAACCCCCAAGGCTTGATGGGAATCAACCCCGATTTCCAAATCCGGGAGCCCCGCAACGCAAAATTTCCCACGTTGGGGTTTTTTTGTTTTTTTTTTTTGTTTTTTTTTTTTTTTTTTTTCCCCCGGCAGCCCATTTCTGTTTTCCCGGGGAAAAATGTTTCTACCTTTCATTTCTGTGTTTCCGTTCGGAACTGTCCTTTGGTCTTGGTTTGATATGGAGATTACGAGTGAGATGTTTCAAAAACTTGAAAAAAACGTTTCAGTAGACTTTCCCATCCCCGCTAAAACAAAATGGGTACCCCAAAGGTATGAATATGAGCCCCCACCCAATTTCCCAAAAATTTAGTAAAAATTAAGTCAGTTTGGTATTAAACAAGGAAAGCAAAAGGGAAATGACCAAAACGCTTTTTAAAACCCCAGCAGCCGGCTACATTGCACGGACTAACTCTAGGCCTTACTTTCCTCATTGTTCTCAAGGGGGGTTTTCATTTTCAGAAAGTTGTTAAGGCCGGGATTTAAAAAGGGCAAACAACCCAAAAAAAACACTGCCCCTCGTTTGGGGGTAACAAAATAAACCAAGGGGTACGCGTTCACAGTATCGAAGCATTCTCAGACTTCTCAAGCTGCTAGAATAGATGTTTTTAACCCCGGCTGGTTTTCAAACCAACCCAAAGCAAGCATATATCGAGAGAGAGAGAGAGGAGAGGGGGAGAGGAGGAGAGGGAGAGAGAGAGGCCAGCCAAATACAAAATTCATTGTAACAAAACATACAACCTTAAAAGAAAGGGGGCAAGGTGGGAAAAAAAAAGAAAGAGAGAAAACAGACAGGGGGGCAACAAGACAAACCGAAGGAAAAGAAGAACAAGAGAGACGAATTAGCACAACACAAACAAAAAACAACAAACAACAACACAACCAAAAAACAAAAAAAAAAAAAAGGGGAAGAACTGAAGGAGGGGAGACGAGAGACATGAGGGGAAATGCCCGGGGAGGGGAAAAAAGATTATCTACACGGCCTGTGCGGATAGGGGGGCTTTGCGGTTTGGTAAAATGGAGGATTGGACAGGGAGAGTGGGGGGGGGGGATGGGGTTGAAGGGGGAAGAGCGGAGAGGGGGAAGGGTGGGGGGTGGGGGGGGAAGGAGAGGGGAAAAGCCCCAAATCAAACCCCCCTTTTAGCCCGGCCATTCCCACCTTTTTTCTGCTGGGGCGGTTTGATCCGGCTCTCGCATGCGGCCAGCAGAATGGGGGGGGGGGGGGGGGGGGGGCGCATCATTTAGGCCCCTTTAGGGTTGCTGCGAAAAACATCAATTTTTCCATCCCGTCTCTGTCTCGTCTGGCTGACTCTCTCCTCTCTCCTCTCTCTCTTCCCCTTCTCTCTCTCCTCTCCTTCCCAGGTGTGTAATGGGAGAGAAGGGGAGGAAAAGGAGAAAGAGAAACAAAAAGACAAAGAGCGGACGAACAGCGACAGCAAAGGGAAGACAAGGGGCAGAGAAAGAGAGCATTTGAGAGGAGGGAGGGAGACCACAGACGGGAGAAAGTAAAAAGACAGAAGAGAGGAGGGGAGAGAGGGGGACTGCTTCAAGAGAGAGGAAAGGGGAGAGGAAGAAGGAGTTGAGAACGCTCGTCGTTACGTCTTTTAGCTCAGTGAGCCTTAAAAAAAAGAAACGCCCACCGACCCACAAAATTTAAGGCGTCACAAAAGTTTAAAAAAAGAAAAAACGCCCCCCCCCCCCCCCCCCCCCCCCCCCCCCCCCCCCCCCCCCCCCCCCCCCCCCCCCCCCCTAAAATAAAAAGGAAAAAAAACCAAAACCCTTTAAACGTCCGTCAAAAAAGGGTAAAGTATTTTTGCTGAATCACAAAAATTCCAGGGGGTTAACGACCAAATGAACTTTTTAAAACCCCGGGGGCCTTCCCCCCCTTTTCCAAACCACACTCTACACTATCTTTCACTCCCTTTGATCCTAAAATAAAAATCGTACCCCCTTTGTTAAAACACCGGGCCCTCTGAATACGAAGGTGAGGGGTGGGGGGGGGTGGGAATGTCGGGGGGGGGGGGGACAGAAGGGGAAAAGGGGGGGGGTAAAAAAGGGGCCCCGGGGGTGGGGAGAGAAGGGGGGGTAGGGCCCCCGTAACGCCTGCCGCTTTCCCAACCCCCTCCCAAAGAAATATCTAATTTGGGAAAAAAAACCCCATTTCATTCCCTTTAAAAAAAACCACCAATTAGAAAAAACAACAAAAAATTTATTTTTAAAATTTTACTATCGGTTTATTTTTATTAAACCCCAATTTGTTTTTTTTAAAAATTTTACACGATTTTTCCCCCCACGTTTTGCCCCTCCAGCCTTTTTAAAATTTAAATTTTTTTATGCAGACGAAAAGTCACCCAGACCAAAAGCAGGGCGTTTGCCCCATATCCCCGCCCCTCCGCAATCTTCCCTTTTCTTAATTAAAAAAATTTTTTAAACTTGCTGTCAAAAATCCTTTTTTTTTTGGAACACCTATGTCCAACAAATAATGAAACAGTGATTGAGTAAATTAGTGTGAAAAAGAAGGGGAAAGAATTGTTACAATTTGGGGTTTTTGAAACTAGTAGTATGGTAATTAATATTGATAAAAAATGATGAGTGTAGTAAATTTGAAAACAAATCCCCCGTAATATTTTTAAACCAATAAGAGTTTATGAAAGGGAAAAATAATGTAACAATAAAGTTTAATGAAAAGTTATAAAAACCAACAAAAATGATAATGAAACAAAAATAACAAAAGGGAAGGGATAAACCAAAACTAACAAATATAGATACTTTTGTTTCGTAATTTGTGTTTTAATTTTTTTTTGCTGACCGTGCGTCTCAGCAGATTTTTCCCTTTCCCCACCTGCGTACAGAGTTGGTTGGAAAGGGAGGGGAAGTCCCCCCAACGGTTTTTAAATCTTTCGGGAAGAGTCAGAATCCATGGGAAATGTCTGGTTCCAAAACGACGTGCCCCCTCATTTCATACGTGCTTAGGTTGAGCGAGTTTTTTTTTTCTTTTGTTTTGTTCTTTTTGCGTTATATCTCATCTCAAAGGTTAAAGACGCCATTTTCAAGTCGGTGCACTTTCATTGCATTATGGGTTTCGTTCAGGTGAAAGCATTTTGCCAGAGTGTCCCCTTTTTTGTTTTGAATGTTTGCGTACCCCCTTTCTCCCTCCTCTCTCTCTCTACTCCCTCCCTCTCCCCTCCTCTCCTCTTCCTCCTTCCTCTCTCTTTCTCGTGCGCGTGTTTAAATTTTAATTGACCGGCTCGCTAAATTGATTACACAAACTCCCTCCCCTCCTTTCCCTACCGATCTGTGTATGTCAAAATTCTTTTTCTTTTTTGTTTTTAAGCTTCCGTGTGTGTTTGGGGGGGGGGGGGGGGGTCCGTGTAAGTTAGAATTTTCGTATTTTGTTCCCTTTTTGTAGCGTGGGGATGGGGACCGTAAATTTTTATGGGCCTACAACTTTTCCCCCTGATTTGAAAACCCTTTCTTCGAAAAAGGGGGGTTAAATTTCTGTAATTTTATAAAATACCCCCAAAAATAAGTAAAAAACACATCAAAAAAGGGAAAAAAGCCTCTATAACAACAAGAATCTAAAGAAAATCCCTTTTTGTTTTAAACAGGTACAAAACCTTTTCCCTCACTAAAACCCACTCCTAAATAACAACGAAACTTTATCACATAGATAGCGACAAATATAGCCCCCGATCTAACACAGCATTGATCTGTTTTTTTCAGAAGACAGAAAATCTTCCAGGGAATAACAACCCTTTCCCCTACCAAAAAAATTTCCCAAAGTAGAAAGAACTCGGGAGAGCGGGGCACCCAAGGCCCGGAGAAGCCCCTTCAAGAAAGTGTTTGGGCCCCTTACTCCGAAACTCTGGGGGGGGTTGGGCCCCCCCGGGTTCTGCCCCGGGAAATGCCCCCTTGCTCCCCCTTTTTTTTCCCACGGGGACGAGCCTGGTGGGTTTCGAACCCATGACCCTCTGGCATGCTCTTTTTTTCCACAAAAGCTCGCGCTTTAAACCCACGACCCACGGGGGACACCTGTATTTGTGGGAAAAATTAACCCTTAGAAGTTCACTTTTTTTCCCCCTTGACCAATCCAGCTTGAACACCTCTCTCCGCTTCTGCCATTGCTTTCAGGGCTAGGTTTTTTTCCCTTCCCCTAAAACGAACGTTTAAGAGGCTGTATGCAACGTTCCTAAAAACCCCCCTAGCTCCAAATTTTCGCAGTGAGGATTTTTCATGATCCCTTTCCCCCTCAGCTGTTTGCCGATCGTTATTTTAGTCGTAAAAATTTGGTGCCTCCTTTCTTTTCTCATATGGCCCGTGAGCCCGACATGATCAGCGTTGGGGGTTGACTTGGGGGATTATTGTCGGGCTCATGCCACTCTTGCTGATGTTCTGGGTGACTTTTCATTCGGGGAGGCTGCATCCCTCCCACACCCCCCCAGCAGACCGCCTGCTGTTTCGAGGGGCACTGTGTTTTGGCCTGTTTCTGCCCCCTCCCGTGAAAAGTTGCGGGGTTTTTGGAGTCGTTTTTCCCTTTTTGTGGGGTTGGTATAGCCCGCTATTTTAATTTTCCTTTGAGCACTTGGTTTGCCTCCATGTGTACCTTCCTTGAGCCAGGGCTATTTTTACATGGCTGGCATGCTCCACTGTTTGTTTTTCATGGCGGGGGGGCATGCGGGTCGCCCGTTTTCCCCCACTTCACCAGGTTTGATTTGGGGGCAAAAATTTTAAATGCGATCTGAGAATGAAAGTGACCCGAGGGGGGCCATGCCCAACCCTTCCAAGGAGATTTTTTGGATATTCCCACGTTTCCATTCCCCTTTGCTGGCTCGCTGGACGTTTTTTGGAGTTTTTTTTGGTCTTCTTTCTTTTTCATCCCCAAATCATCATGTTTTTTTTTGGCTTTTCCTTTCCCTTTGACCCCCATTCAGTTTGGTCACCCCAGCCCTTGTCTTTTGGTCTGGTGTGTCCTTTTTATTTCTCTGATCTTGAGCTTTCTTTTGCGAACCCATCCCCTCTTGAACTTTCCATTTCTCCCTTCTTCAGCGGGGGCTTGAGCTTTACCACCTTGTCCCCCGAGTCCTCCACAGCTTTAAGTCTGATCTTCCCGTTTTATTCCTCCAGATGGATTTCAGTGGTAGTTTCAGCTTTTTTTGGGCACGAAAGCGCAATGTCAGTCAGACAGGGGGGGACCCAGCCATTTCCTTGTAAAACTTGTTTTTTTTGGGCTTCCATTGCTCCACGGCGGGTGAAATGCGTATTCTAGAGGCCATAGGAGCTTTGGTATCAGAGACTGCAGACACCAGACCTTGTATTTGCGGGGGACCCCACATGGTAAATGGTCCCCAAGCCTTCCTCCCCATCTGTTTGGTTTTTTTTGCCTTTGTGTGTCTTTCCGTATCTCAACCATTTTCCAAAAGCTCTTGACGGTTTTTCTTGTGTTAAAAGGGCCGGTTGGCAACACTAAAGACCCAGTCCGGCCCCTTTTTCCCTTTCCTCAGTGGAGACTCCGTGATTTCTTTGGTTTGAACTTCA
>JAMYXO010000945.1:15000-35361 GCA_033310375.1 Conus canariensis
AAAATTTACAAGAGGGGAAAAAAAATATAGAAAATGAAAACCAACCCCCGAACTCCCCCTGGGGCCTAAAAAAAATAAAGCCCGAAATACAAAAAGAAATATTTCAGTAAAAAAAAAAAAAAGCGGTTGCCAACTTTAAGATTAAAAACCAAATAATTAAAGATTTTTTCCCAAAAAGATCAGTTTGACCCAAATTTTTGGAAGATAAGGGTTGTTTGCTCTTGCCTCATTGCCAGGTTGTTTATTTGTCCTTTGTTTTTTGGCCCGAAGAAGAGAAGACCAAAGAGGTCAAAAACGCATTGTATTTTTCGTTCATTTTTTGCCCGTTGGGGGCCGTCGTAATCTTCCTACAAAAGTTTGTTTCCGTTTCCGCCGGCCCAACCCCCTTTGAAAAAAAACTTCATACAAAACCCTTTCCCAAAAAAGGTTTCGTAACATTAGCCCCCCAAATGTAGGTGGCGAAATTTCCCAAAACCCCGCTTTTAAAAATTTTGGGGGGGGGGGGGGAAAAAAAAAAAAAAAAAAAAAAAAAAAAAAAAAAAAAAAAAAAAAAAAAAAAAAAAAAGGGGGAATGGAAGGAAGGGAGTGCAAGGCGGGGGGGGGGGGGAAAAAACCTTTAGCCCGTCAAAGGGTTTCGTTTCCCCAAACTCTCCCCCAAGGTGTAAGTATCCGTCTTGGATAAACAAGGCAGGTGTTAACCTTTAGGGGTTTTCATCTTCCAAAACGGGGTTTCTTTCTATAAATCCTGTGTTGGGGTGGTGTGTGTGTTTGTGTGTGTGTGGTGTGTGTTTGTGTTGTGGTGTGTGTGTGTTGGTGTGTTTGGGGTGGTGTGTGTGTGTGTGTGTGTGTGGTGCGCCGCGTAAACGCATTCGCCCCTTTATTCCTTTTCTTGGGGATTTCGGGATCTCGTCCCTTAAAGGCGGGAGAGGACGGCAGGAAAAAAGGGTTTAAGGGGAGGGGTGGTGGGGGGGGGGGGGGTCAAGAAAAGTCTTACCCGGCGGTCTCGTAGAAAGAAACAACAAAACAATCACTGGGTGTACGTTTATTCTCCGACTGTCTCTGTCTGTGCCGTCGCCAGGCTTTTCTCAACCTGCACACACACACCACACCACCCACAAACCCCCCACACACACCACACACCCCCCCCACACCACACACACACCAAAACCACACAACAACACACCACATGCCGCACACATGGCTTCAATAAGTCCACACACAACACCCCACACACACACACACAACACACAAACACCCACACACACAAACGTGGGACACACCCCACACCCCCCCACACCCCAACCGGGGGCCCCCCACACACCCAAACCCCCCCCACACACACACACCCCGACACGCACACCACACCCCCAACACAACCACCCCACCACGCACGCACGCACGCACGCACCACACACACCCAACCCACCAAAACAAAACCCCACCAAAGGGAGAGGGGGAGCACAGAGGCGACAACAGAGAAAGGGAAAAGGAGGACAGGCAGAAGACAGACGGCAGACACCCAGAAGACGCAGACACACGTGAGAGACGGAGGGGGGATGGGGGAGAGACAAAAAACACTTATGTTCAACCGAAGAACCGCATGAACGTTTTCATTTTCCCCAAAATTTTCTCTCTCTCTTCCCTCCCTTCTCTCTCCTCTCTCTCCTCTCTCTCTCTCTGTCTGTCTTTCTTCTCTCTCTTTCTCCCCCATCTCTTCCCCCTTTCTTCTCTCTCTTTCTCTCTCTCTCTCTCCCCCCTTTTTCTCTTTTTTCTCTCTCTCTCTCTCCTCTCTCTCTCCCTTCTCTCTCTCTCTCTCTCTTTGTAAAAATGCAGGCAGATGGGAAAATCAAGCCTGTCAAAAAAACTTTTCCTTGATAAATCCCCTCCTTTTTTCCCTCCCCTTTTTTCCCCCTTTTTCTCTTTTTCCTTCCCACACCGTTTCCAATTTATACCCCCCCCTCCCTTTTTCCCGCAGACCGATTTATTCCCTACTGGAAGTCTCTGAAGCAGAGAACACACAAATTTGGCTCCTTATCAACAACCCCAAATTCACTCACCAACCCCCGGGGGTCCCCCCCTGAAACAAGGCCCAGCACAACCCAAATTTTTCCGTCGCGTGGTCGTGTGTCGGAAAAATAACGTTGGCCATCAAAAGCTGGGTCTTTAGAGTTTTGGAAGGGAGAATAATCACTCTGTTTTCCGCCCCCAGACTCTCCCGTTTTGTCTCATTTGCCCCCCCCCATTTCAAGTTCCCCAATTCCCTTTTTTTGCTTTTCTTTAAAGAAACAGAAAGAAAGCCATTTTCTTTAACTGTATCACCCCTGCCAGAGACAATGTTCGGATTTCGCTTTTTACTTTTTTTACTTCATTTCAGCTTTTGGGTACCATGATATAAACCTTCTCCATAACTAGAAGTTTTTTAACACTAACAGCTGAGTCCTATTTTTGTCCTTTTTTCTATTCCTTTTCAGAAAGAGAAGATTTCCGGCTTCGTTTTTAACCCAACAATTTTTTTTGCTCCTTCAGGGACTCTGCTTGGTTCTTTTCTTTTTTTTTTTATAAGCAGACACTTTCCCAAACCCCAGAAAATTTGCTTCTCACTCTAGCTTCGCAGTTGATTTCACTAAATGCTTCTCCCCGATCTGAACACATACGCCCTTAATGCAAACGTCAAAAAATCGGATGAGAACATAGGCTGGTTAAGCCAGGAAAAACTGCGTACTTTTCCTTGCATAAAGCAAGTACCTTCCACCTTTTCATTTTGACCCGCATGACCAAAAATGTTAATGGGGGGTTTAGTACGTCCGCAAGGCCCCGACAGACATCGGCCCACCTAGGGTTATTTCTTTAAATACGATGTTTTAGAAGCGATTGATCATGGCCCCTGGTGGTTTTTCTGGATTTGTAATATTTAAAAAGGGAATGCTTTTTTTTGGAATTTACCCCCGGAAAGGAAGCGGGGATGCAAAAAACAAAATGTAAACAAACAATAGGCCTTGAAATCGAGTGGTACTGAAAAGGGCGGCAAAAAACGGTTTTTTTCGCATGTCACAAACTTTAAATTATGTGCTGGGGGAACAAAAGTAAGGGAATGGAGTGGTGAAATGAGTGGCGATAAATCAGACCAAGCAAAAGGGGAAAAAACAGCCTTTCCCCTTTTTTGACAGTGACAATAGTGTTCGTGACGACGGGTTTTTAAAACCTGAAAAAAAAAACGTCTGAACTTTGAACCCCCGTGACAACACGAAAAACGGAAGCCTCGAGAAGACCCTAAAAGATCATCCTCGCGCAAAAAATGATCGGACAAATTAAAAAAGAAGTGAAAAATCTGAAAGACTGCTTTAGGGCATAACAGGAAAGAACGGGGGGGTAGGGGTTTAAGGCAGAAAAAAGCTGATAAAGGTTTCTGGGAAAAATTCGAAAACCGGGAAACAGAAAAACCCCGGGGAGTTTAAAAGAACGTTTTAGGCAACGGGACAGACGGCCCCAAGGGGGAACGAGAGAAGTCTGAACGACCTCCCCCGGGGGCCGTCAGCAAAACTGGGGAAACCCCGAGGGGGCCAGTTTGCTGACGGGGAGCCGACCGAAGACTTTTGAAAGGAAAGTTTTGTAAGGTCTCCCCCCGAGGGGGGGGTGGGAAATCGCCCCCCCGCTGGGGAAACCATCAAAAGGGGCCCCAAAAGGTCAGGGAAACGGGAAAGGGGGGCCCAAAACCCGCCCTATACTGGTTAGATTTTTTATGGGAAAAGAAAGGGGAAACTCTATAATCTCAAACAAAAGAAAACTGGAAAAAAAAGGGAAACCCTGTGTTTTGCGAGGCCCTAACGTTCCCGAACTACCAACTTTAAAACAAAGGGTTTAGAAACATTCACGACAATTCAGGGGTGGATTTTAAAATGTGGAGAGAAATTTGCCAAGCTGAAAAAGGGGATATACCCAAAAAACTAAAACATTCCCATGGACCTAGATGACGGGAAATGATTCTAAGGTTTTCAGTGACCAAGAGGATCCCTGAGGGTGACTGTGTTTTGTGGCTTCTGTGATGATCTGCATTTTTCCCCCATCTTTTTCCCTTTAGCTTAAATTTAAGGGGGACTGTGTACGGGGGTTTTCTCCTTGGGCACTTTTTTTCTCTCTCGTTTTCTGTCACGTTCATTGGTAAGAAAAAATAGATATTTGGTTGAGTTAAACTAATTGTCGCACTTTGATTATGAAATTGTCGCTAGTTTTGGGAATTTGGATTATTTTCTTCTCTTTTCTTTCTAGCTTCTTTCTTTCCTTCTTTCTCTAAGTCTCAGATATGGTTTTTTGAGATTTCCTTTTCTAAACCCCCCTTTTCTCTCCCTCCCCTCTCCTTTCTTTTTCTTTCTTTTTTCTTTTCCCCCGGGCTCTCAGATACTGTTTAAAGTTTTCCTTTTAAACCCCCTTTCTCCCCTCTCCTTTTTCCCTTTTTTTCCTTTTTCTAAATTTTATATGCTTTTAAAAGATTTTTTCCTTTTCCCCCCCCCTTCTCTTCCCCCTTCTCCTCTTCCCTCTTTTGACTGTTTCTCTTCCGTTTTGTTCCCCCGGTCCTTCCCCAAAATGTTCGGTTTGGGGGGGTTTGGGGGTTGGGGGGGGGGGGGAGGGGGGGGGGGTAAATTTGGGATTTGGGGTTGGTTGTGGCGGGGTTGGATGGTGGCGGGTGTAAACGGGGGCGGCGGTGGGGGGGGGTTGGGGAAATTGGGGGCGATGGCGGGGGGTGATGTTCGAGGGGGTGGTGAAGGTGGGAAAAATCACTAAAAATGTTTCTTTTAAACTGGCCCTTTTGGTTTTTTCATCTCACAGTATTTAAAAGGGAAGGGAAAAGCGGGGAAATAGGCCCCTATTTTGGGTTTTAAAGGGTGTATGCAAAGGTTTGATATATTTTGGGGAGAGCTGTTTATAAATTGAAATTTGAAAATTTTGGGGAGGTGTTCAAAGAATGTTCCCTGGTTGTTCAACCCCCCCCCCCTCCCCCTTAAAACTCCCCCCCCAGTCCACTGCGCTTTTTTGCCCCCCTTTCCCCCCTTCCCCCCCCCCCCCCCCCCCCCCTCTTTCTCCGCCCCCCCCCCCCCCCCCCCCCCCCCTCTTCCTTCTGTCTCCGGTTCCCCAAAATTTTCCTTCCTTCTGCTAAATTTGTACGTGTGTGGGAAACTTGGCCTTTTTTTTGGGGTTGGGGAGGAGCTGGGGGGGGAAAACCACCTCCCCAACTACACAAAATACTTCCCGGCCTTTGGTATCGTAGATGGGGTTATAAATTAAAATGGCAAAAACTTATTAAAAACCAAAAAGAATTTCCCCCCCTTGGGAAATAAAAATTTTCCCCTTCCCTTTTTTCCCCCCTTAAAAAGCCAATTCCCCCCCCTTGTGGAGGGGGAGAAATTTATCCCCCTGTTAAAATCTAAATTTAAGGATTCCAATTTATGTTGATTATTTTTTCCTCCCCCCATTTTGTTAAAGGGAAAGAGACCCTTTTCGCAAAAAACCCTTTTAAATTTGTTTGTTTTTGATTTTTTTGGGTTTTTTAATAAGGGCCCACTTTGTACTTTATTGTGCCCCGTGGTACTTTTCACTTTCCCTGTATCTGTTGTTTTTTCCCGGCCCCCAAATTATTTTCTTAAGGGTTTTGCCCTTTTCTGCGTTTTTGGTCATAAATAAATGTTTTAAAAAACTTCCCCGGGGCCCAACAAATAATTGGTCATATTTTTGGTTTGTACTGACTGGACACTGTGGCCAACTGATTTTGTGGGGTTTTGTTGTAGCTAGTGAAAAGGCTTTTTCTACATAATTGTCCCCATTTCCCAGGCTTAATGGTTTTAAAAATCTGTTTGTATCCCACCCCCCCGCTTTTTTCTTTTGCCAAAAATCCCTGAGGTGTTAAGCCCGGTCTTTTAATATAATGTACAAAATTAAAACACTTCTTTAGTTTTTATCAGGGGCTTTTTTGTGGTGCCTCCCTGCAAATTCTGCTTCCCGTCCTGCCCCCCCCCCCCCCCCTCCCCCTTCCCTGCCGTCCCCCCCTTTTCTACGTGTTTGGGTATATTGGGTGTGTATGCGCGGTCCGTGTGTGCGCTGGTCCCCCGGGCCTCCCCTGTGCTTTCATGTGTGTATGTGTGTGCGTGCGTGCGTGGGGTTGCCGTGCGGGGTGTGTTTTTTTTGTGTGTGTGTGGTGTGTGTGTGTGTGTGTGTGTTTGGTGTGTTTTGTGTGGGGGCCCGAGAGAGAAAGGGGATTTTTGAGGGAGGGAGAGAGAAAAGAGGAGTACGTTTTGTGTGTGGGGGAGGGGGGTGCGCGTGAGGGGGTTTTGTGTGTGAGGGTTCCCCCATTTTTAAACAGTTTTGTTTTTGGCGCGTTTGTGTATGAAAGAGAGGGAGGAAAAAAAACGTGGCAGTTTAATCTCTGGGGGACCGGCATCAATAAGATCAGCAGGGGATGGGGGGGGTTTTTCCCTTTAAACCCTTCGTTCGGCCAGAAAGGATCTTGTTTCGTTTCTTTGGTTTTTTTCTTCCTTTTGGTGATAGTTATGTATTTGGCCTCTACAAATTTATGAATCACTTTTAAAGGTGTTTGCTTTTTTTTTCATTTGGTTTATCCCAATGAAAACCATCACCACAATATTAAAATGCTTGTTTTAAAATTTTGTTTGTGTTTCCGTGTCAGGGTTTCCCGTTTTTTTTTGTAACTTTGCCGGGGGAATGACAATTTTTTTGGTTACCACTGATTTTTCACCTCGTTTTTGTGGGGGTTTTGTGTTCGGGGAAGTGGGGTTTTTGTGTATGAAATATGGTTTTTAATTTTCCAGTTTGGTTTATTTCGCCAAATGTGCTGATGGAGAAACGATTCCATTTTTTATGAGCTCTGTGGAAAACCGAAATGTTGTGAGCTTGATTTGGATGTTGAGGGCCCTTTCAGATGTTTTATGAAGTATTTCCTTTTTTCTTCCTAAAAAATGGCTTGTAGAAAAAACGAAATTGGGGGTTTTTAACTGCCAGGGTTTTGGGGGAAGGTCAGAAGCCGTTTCAAATTAGCTGAGGGGAAAAAACTTATTTAATTTTATTTGGTTTCAAGATACTCCTAGTCCTAAACTAGAAGTTTAAAATCCAAAACGGGAATGGGGTTCCCCAAAAGCAAAAATTTTCCCCACCAAAAACCCCAAACTCCCGGGGGGGGTTGCTATATTTTTTAACCAAAAACCTTTTTTTTCCCAAATTGAACAAGAAAATTTTCAAAGACCCCTTTGGTAATTAATTTTGGTCATGAAAGCAAAGGCACGGGGAAATTTTTGACGGAAACTAATGGACCCAAACACAGGGGACCCCGATTTTTATGATTTTGGGGAAAAGCAAATTCGCAAACCCCGGGAATTTAACCCCGGTTTTAATTTGGGGAGAAAAGGGAAAACCCGGGCGGCCCTTTTTCGTTGATTGCTTTTAAACCCAAACCCCCCCAAATAATCCCAAAAGGGAAAAAGAAAAAAAACAGATGATACGGATGGAAATTTGGAACTTTGGAGATAAATTTTTCGGGAATTTAAAACCCCAGCTTAGAAAATTTAAAGGAGGGGGAACCAACTTTTCCGCAGGTCGTTGGATTAATTTTTTCTTTTTTAATTTTCGTGGGTTTTTAAAAAATGACCCTGTTAACCTTATCTTAAATGACTTTGAAAAAATTCCCCCCGGGTACCGAACCCCATCACTCTTTGATCTCATTATTCTGAAAGTGATAAGGGGAAGGGACTTATCGTGGGGAAATTCAGCAGTTTCTAGGGAAAGGACTAAAATAGTAGAGAAACCAAAAAATGTTAAACAAGGGGAAACCCCAAAAATAAGCAGCCCCTGCCTTAATTTCGTGAGGCCTTGGGGAAAAGGCCCAAAAGTTGAGCTGCAGTTTGTTAAAACTCAGATCAAACGTTCGGTATTTCGTGATGAAAAAAAAAAAGGGGGAAAACGGGTTTTTTAAGCAAAAAATGGGAAAAGGGGCGTTTAAAAAAGAAAAGGAAAAAGAAATTTAAAAAGTAAAATTTGAGCAAACCCGGAAAAAGGGATTTCCTCCAGGTGGAAAAAAAAGGGGAAAAAAGAAAATAAAAAACCCCCCCCGACAATCAAGCCAAAAAAAAAAAAGGAAAAGGAAAGGCCTTTTTTACCCCTCCAAAGGGGAAGGGGGTAGGAAAAGGGGAAAAAAAAAAACAAAATATTTTTTCCGTTTTTGAAAAATGGAAATTTGTTTATAAAGGATATAAAGAAAATTTCCCGGGCCCCGGGAGGTATAAAAGAAAAATAAAGGGCCCAAGTTTGCCCGGGGGAAAATTTTCCTTCTACAAAGGATTAAAAATTTGGAAGGAAAAAGTTTGGCAGTGTGAGCTTTTTAGTCTGGTTGTCGTTGCCGCCCTTAACCGAAGAGGGGAAAAAACCCCCTTTAAAGAAAAAGAGGTTGAAGAAACTGGGTATGCAATTTTAAAAAAGAACCAAAATTAAAAACCTTGGAAAGTGACGGGTCCCTGCTGGTTTTTTTTTTTTTTTCTTTTTTTTTTTGTTTGTTTTTTTGTTTGTTCCCGGGTTTGGCCCCTTGTCGTTAAAATCCATTTTCAACCCGGGTTTAATAAAAAGGAACTATCTGGCCAAAGCTTCCCGAAAAGAAAAAAGGGGTCATTGAAATTTTAAAGTATACTTTTAAAAAGGGCCAAAAGTTTAAAATTTAAATTAAAAAAAAAAAAAGGAGACCCAAATCGGGCCCTTTTAAAAAAGTGTATGAAAAAAGATTACTTACTTTTCTAACCCGTTTAAAAAATGCCCTTTTAAAATTTAGATATAAGTTATGACCAAGCCCGGTTTTTTACCAAATCGAAACTGGGAGATAATTTTTCCTTTATTTTTTTGACTTTTTTATCCAAATTTCGAGAAAATTGGCCTAAAAACCTTTTTTTGATTTTGGAAAAAAGCATTCCCAAATGAAGACTTAAAGTTCATGTTTACGGGTTTTTAAAACTTTTTGTGGGGCCCCGACTTTTGCAGGAAAATTAAGCCTTCTACAGGAAAAATTAAAACTGTTAAAGGTTTCTGTTTTTTTAAAGGCCGCTAATAGCTGCCCTTTTTCCTTGAAAGGGGTTGAAAAAAAGGCCCACCCAATTTTTCCCCTTTGTCTTTTAAAGTGTGCAGAAACCTTTGGGGATGGTGATAAAAGAAAAACCCAAAAAAATTTAAAAGGTATTGAATTTTTGGGAAAAATTTAAAAAAATATTTCATTTTGCAGACGGGCCCCCAGCGTTTCTCTTTGGGAAAGGGGACCCGGAAAACCTTTGAAGAATCACTTTTACAATTGGGGAAAAAAGGAAAAGGTATCTGGGGTTACGTAAAAACAGAAAAGACGAAAGCAATGTAGCTGGGGAGTTGCGGAAATTTAAAAGTGAAGTTTTTTCCCCAATTTTCAATAGAATGGAAAACCGAAACCCTTTCCCAAAAAATTGAGGGATGGTTCACAAAAATTTTAAAAGGGAATGTGCAGTTGTTAAAAGGGGGTGAGGTGAAGGTTCAATGAAATAAAACCTTTCTGTGCAGAAAATTTTGGGAATTTAAAAAAACAAACCACACCACGCGAAAAAAGTGGCAGTTTTTTAAGTCACTTGTGTGTCAAAATCTATTTCCCCTTTTTGGGTGAGTTTCGAAATGCACCTCCCGTTTTGTGATGAAAAATTAAAGGTTCTGTACAGATTTTTTTTGGGGGTAAAAGAAAAGATAGAAAAAATAGGAAAGGGATTGGAAAAAGAGTATCAAATTTTCCCGGGGGGATATGCATACCCAACAACAAGACATACTTTAAAAACATTTAAAAAATTTACCCTGGTTCGTTTAAAAAATCAAGCAACCATAATGGGGCAGAAACCTTTGGTCTTCCGATCCAAATATGGCCATTTTATGGAAAAAACTTATGGTTGGTTTGCCCGAACCGATTGTGTTAATACATTTTGGAAAAATATATTTAAAACTATGAAGGAACTTGGAGAAAAAAGGGAAGTCAAAAACTATGGAAAATTTTGTTCTGAACAGTTTTTTAAAGTTTACATTAAAAATTGGGGAAAAAGGGCCGAAAACATAAAAACTGAACAGAAAAAAAACGTTCTTTTTATCGGAAAAATTTTTTGGACGTAATGGCCAAACCCCCTTTTTTAAAGTTCCCCGGGCTTTTACGGGGAAAATTAGGGGTTTGGGGATTTTTTTCCCCTTATCAAGGGGTCAAATTTTTGCCCAAAGAAAAATGCAAAAGGGGAAAGGGCTGGAATAACCCAATTTGGCCCCGGTATTATTTAAAAAATTTTAACAACTAATTTTCAGTCCAAAAAGGGCATGCAATTTATTACGGGCTTCAGCAAAATACCAAATGAAAAACAAAGGGGGTTTTGGCAAAGGAGAGAAAGACTGGGAACTGAAGCGTGTTGGCCAAAAAATTTAAGAAAAAATGGCCCGGAAAATGGTTTAAAATAAAAAGGGTTACCAAAAATTAAATTAAAAGAAAAATTTGGAACAAACGTAATTTACAGAAAATGGGAAAATCCTGACTGACCCCAAAAGCCTTTTTTCCTGACCCCCAAAAAAAAAGATCCCCTTTTTAATTTTTTAAATTTTTTTTTTTTGGGGTATGCGAACTAAGTGGAAAACTTTTGGGAAAAAATTTCCCGGGTTTGGTAAAAGGAAAGTTTGCCCAAAACCAAAATTATTTCTAACGAAAAAACAAAATTTTTTTGGGGTGCGATGGAAACATTCAAAGGGGACATTTCTTTTGCTTTTTATGCTGCCCCCTAAAAATTTTTTTTTACAAAGGGGTGAAGGGAAAACAAAACCCAAATTAAATACTTTTTTTTTTGAAAAGGTTTGGAAAAAAAAAAATATGCCAGCCCTATCTCTCTCTCCTTTTCTGGTAATTTTTAAAAATTTTATATTCTTAAAAAAATATATTATTTATATAAAAAAAACCAAAAACCCCGGGTAAGTACCCAGCCCATTTTCCCCCCCAAATTACAGAGCAGCTAGGGTTTTTCCCCCGGGCGCAAGAAAAATTTTTAATTTTAAAAAAAGCTTGCTCTTATGTCTTAGATTGAAGAAAAGGGGGGGAAGCCCCTTTTAACTGCCCGTGGAAAAGACTTCCCAAAAAAACATATTTTGGGTTTAGTGGGAAAGGAAGGGGAAAAAATAAAATAAAACTTCCCAAAAGGCCTTTAACAAAACTTAAAATCCCCAAATGGGAGACGATCTCCAAAGGGAGAAAAACCCCCTAACAAATAACTCCGGTCAGTTCCCCAAATTTTGAACCCCGAATTTTTTCCCCAGTGAAAAGCGGAAGTTTGGAATTTGGGCTACCTTTCCCCTTTTTGGTTTTAAAACAGGTTTCCCCACCAGAAAAGCTGGGGGTGCCCCTACTGTAGTATGTTTTTTGAGTTTTCAAAAAACCAACCAAAAGGGGCCACACCTAAGAAGCAAAGAAAATCATGAAAGAGCATAAATCAAGCTTTCATTTTCTTGCGAAAAGTAGAAAATATAAAAAGATAACCCTCTCACCAAAGACACAAGTGCTGAGGGCAGTTCTTGGAATAATCCGCAAGGGACTAATTTACAATAACTAATAAATTCCACCTGGATAAGTACCGAGCACCATTCCTGCTACGTACTGAGCAGCTAGTGTTGCTCAATGACTGCAAGAATATTCAATTATAAACAAAGCTTGTCTTATGTCTTAGTATTGAAGAAATAGGGGGAGATAAGCATTCATATCCATGCAGTGGTAGATGATTCTGCAACTAAAAAAAGTATATGTGTTGAGTGGGTGAATGGGGGAAAAATAAATATAATATGCTTATCAACAATGTAGCCTTTAGCAAGCTTATAGTCTCCAAGTGGGAGACGCATCTCCAATAGGGAGAAAACCCATAACATATAAATCCTGGTCAGATACCGGTGAGAAAACCACTAAAATATAACTTCCTCGGTCAGATACCGATATTTCGATACCTGCTTGTTTCTCCTCAGTGACCGCTGAAAGTTGGTAATTTGACTCCTCTGCCTTTTCGGTTTTAAGAAGAATGCCTATCCCAGAAAATAGATGGTGTGCAATACTTTATATAGAGAACTATAAAATAGCATTTGGCTCACACCTCCGCCAGCTCCAACCGGCTAAGCCGGTTTCGCTGTTGCTCCGCACGGCTTAAGCCAGAATGCCTTTTTCTATAGTTCATCTAATGTAAAAACTTTACAAACATACATAATGTGTAGGCTTATCTGTTTTTAACAACTAATTTAGAATAAACTTTTGAGACTTTGTTTTGCTTAATCCTTCGTTTATCTTCGATCAAATAACATCTTCATCAAATGTAAAATAAATTTTTGCAAAAACTCTTCACATCTGGCCGCATTACTGATTCAACCTCTGGATCTCATTGAGCCCCTATGGCGCCCTAGGGCCCAAGCCAGACCCAGAGGGTCACATATAACACGGCCAGATGTGAAGGGTGTTTTGGGAATATGCCTCCAACAGTAGTATACTTTTATACTTGTTTGGCATGCTTTCTATTTCATGTCTAATTTGGGCAATCCATCACCCCATTTTAGTGGTCTTCCAATAGGCCGCACAGGGGCGACCATTTTAGGTTTCGGGCGTTTATAGCCCGCGCCAGTGACATATTCTGGGTTTACGGGGTTTATAGCGCGCCAGTGACCCAATCACGAAAGTAGTGAAGGATCATTGTGGGCAGGGAAGAGGGCATAATTTAGACTTTTCAATGCCATGACATCCATGTATTTTAAAACTACTGGCAGCATATCCCCAATGTTGTTAACTTCCAAGATTTATTTATATAACTGTACACAAAACAAAACGCTTTACAATTACATGGTGTCTACTTGGTACAAGTGGTTTTTTATTTGACTAGAGGTAATGTTGTTTTTTAAAGTTGTTAAAAACAACAACAAAAGCTCTAAATATACACAAAGGATCTTACCTTACTTTTTAGTCACTACTTTTTAAAAATATTTGTTTTTTAAATGCTTTTAGATTAAAATATAAAAATGCTGCTTTTAATACATAAAATTGGGAAGGGAAAAGATTATTTTTCGGGTCGGGGGAATTTAGCCACCTAAATTTATACTAAGGACGTATAACGCCTGTTACTAAACTAGCCGGTGGGGAATTTAGCCGGACTATATTTATACAATGCCGCTGTTGGGCGGCCCTCGGCGCCCGTATGTGTAACTTGACACCGCACCGGAAACAGTGCGGCGCTTCGACTCGGCTTATTGTGCCAGTTGGAGGTAAGCCGTGGCACGACATGTATGACCTAGATACTACATAAAGGCAGAAGGGAGGTGTCTCACCGGATAAAGAAATTGTACCAATTAATTGTGAAAAAAAATCGTCATTAAGTAGTTCTAGGTTCTTATTCAAGTCGGCATCACGTTCTTATTTAAGTTCTTATCAAGTTTTTATGCAAGTTCTTATCAAAATTTTTCCTTTGTAAGTTCAGGAAGTAAATCATCCCCAGTTCATGTTTTATTTTAAAGAAAAAAATATTTTTTATTTTTTTTAAAAAAGAGCACCGAAAAAAAAATTTACTAAACCCCCGGAAAAACCATTTGCTGTTATTGGAGGCCCAAGTGTTTGGGGTACAAAATGTTGGTAAAAGTTTTTAAAAATAAAACCGAGATTTGGCAAACTAGGGCCCTTTTAAGATCAGCAAAGTGATTGCCCGTTATTAAAGTTCTTTGTACGAAAGATTTTCTAGTTAAGCCAAGGGAAAAATTCCAGACAGTATTAATATGTAAAAAAAAAAATACATTTATAAAAATTTGGGTTCACTCGTAATGATGTAGGGGGGCGTGGGCAACCGCTTGCTTTTAGGGAAGTAATTTTCGTTTTAGTAAAAACAAAAAAAAACAATGAAGAAAAAAGACATAACAGAGCTATGGAGCAACAGCTGCTGCACAAGACACCTATGGGAAAAGCAAAGAATTTGGGGCAAATTAGTTTTTTTTAGAGAGTCTTCATCAAGGGAAAAATATTACCATTTGGTTTTGAAAGTAAGGTTTCCCCTTTTTTTCGGGGGGAAGCGGGAAAGGGGCACCGCCTCAGGGCAACAGATCCCCGTTTGGAGTGGGTTTATCCCAAAGGATAAAAAAAATTGTGGGAAAAAGAATTTCCCCCGTGAAAAATTTACGAGAAAAATGACACAAAAAAACGGCCGGGGCCCCTCAAAAAACTTTTTTTTGAAAGGAAGAATGCAGATAATCCCTCCCAGACAACAGTTTCCCGCGCTTAATTAGTTTTAATTTAAATTAAAATGGCCCGGGCAAGAATGGAAAAAGGGAAGGGAAACCAAAGGGAAAAGGATGGGGGAAGAATGGTTTTAAGGAAGGGGTTTTGTTTTTGCGAAAAAAATTTGATTTTTTAATTTTTTTCCCTTTTTTTTTTAAGACTAAAATTTAAAAAGATTGATTATGCCTGCTAGACAAAACCTCAAAATTTTTATTTGGGGGAAAAATAAATTAAAAAAAAAAGAGCGGGATTTAGCAGTAATGAAAAATTTAAATTTTGGGTTTAATTGGGTGATGATATAGTTAAGCTTAACGAACTGTTTTTATAACCCAAATACATTTGGGTTTAAAAATGGAACTCAAAGGGGGAAAAAGGGAAAATTTGGCAAAAAGGGAAAGGGGGCTTTTTAAAAATTAAGGGAAGGGGTTTATTTTGAGTATCAGGGATATCATTAAAGAAGTATTTGAAAGTTTTACAATCCCTGGCTTTGAGAAAAATCGCCCGACAACGGGTTTAAAAAAACCCCGGCCCTTTTTTTTGGGGTTTTATTTATGGGGAAAAATTTAATAAAGGGAAATACAAAAAAAATTAACGCACATTAGCAATTTTAAAAACTAATTTTTAATTTTTTTTAAATTAAGGGTGAAAAGGATTAAAAATAAACGTTTTTGGGGGGGGGTTGCTGAAAAATATAAGCCCATTTGGTTATAATTCTCCCAAAGCCCAAAATTTCAAAATGAAAACCTTCTGATTCACAAAACCTTTTTGTGTTTGGGGCCTTTTAAAGGGCCTTTTGTTAAACGGGGGGGGGGGGGGGTTTGTTCTCCTGAGATTAGGGTCGAGTTTTAATTTCATGATGAAAAGTCTTTAAAATTGCCCAAAAAATTTCTTTTTGAAATTGTCATGGGGTTATGCTTTTACCCGCAAAAAACTCGAGAAAATTCCCTTTGCTTTTTAACAACTTTTTTTTGGTTAACAAGGACATTTTTTGGGCCTCCCAACCAAAAAACTCCTTTATCACAACCCGATAATTCAAACCTTCATCTTACCTAAACCCCTTTTTTTTTAATATCTGAATGCCCAAAACCCAACTTTGGGTAATCAGATGTGTCGTTTTCCATCCGCATTTCTCTTTTGCTATTCTAATTCCCTGTCTTTGTAAAAAACTTTTAGGGAGGGAAAGTTTAGGCGGTTCTGTCAATTGCCATCTTTAGACCTTTTGCTGATAATGGATAGTCATTATGGTATTCATGAAGTTCATGAGGATATTCTAAATCAACTTATAGAATGAGACCCTCTTTTACGATCAGCTTTAGAGTAGGTAGCCATTTTAAAAACTTTGAATGTCTTTGAGTCCTGTGTACATTTTAAAGTGCGTAATGGATGTGATTGCGCCATTGCCCATCCTTTACAGTTTGTTGCATTCTTAAATATGAGGATTGTTAGACCTTTTACTTGGATTCATAGTTGTCAAGTATTTGTTGTTTGCTTTACAGTAATGGTGCCGACGCCATACTGATTCCCCCACGCAATCGTTTTCTAATCATCGGAAGCATTGCAGGTCAGACAATAAAAAAATCTATTTGTTACTCCAGTAAATTTTCAAGAAAGCCGTCCCAGCTCATCCAGGCGCAGAAATGTAATGCGCGGGATCAGGCTGTAATGTTTCATGCTGAGTCTTCCTATAATTTTAAAGACGTCCGCACATCAAACAGGTATCCGCCCATTAAATAGGAATCCTGATAGGTCTCCCATCGTTTTACACTTAACTTCTGCCACGCATCTTGAGCATGCTGGTAATCAGAATACTGATGTTCCTTTCTCTGAGACTTATATAAACGCACCTTTAGGCGGAAGTGTATCTTCGTCAACACCTTTGCCCATTGGTTTGGTGCTTGCGTGAAAAGTATTTGTTTTTATTCCACACCCCTTTTTTAAATCCTAGCATTGCTTTGCGTGCCTTGCGTGTCAGTTTTTGCTTTATAGAGCCCATCCCCTCCTTCCCCCTCCCCCGCGCATTCCCGTTGCCGCCTTGCTGTACGTATTTGCTTTCTTTAGCCAATCCCCCTCCTTCACCCTCCCCCCAGCATTGCGTTGCGCTGCCTTGCGTTTTCAGTTTTTGCTTTACTGTAGCACATCCCCTCCTTCACCCCCCCCTGCAGTTTTGGGGTTGCCCCCTTGCTGTCAGTTTTTGCTTTACTAGTAGCCACACCCCCCCTTTCACCCTCCCCCGCACCCCCCTCCTCCCCCCTACTACCCCCACCCTGCCCCCCCTCCCCTTGTCTCCCCCTTCATCTTTCCCCATCCTCGCCCCTCCCCCCCTTCCCCCTCCCCCTAGAAACCCCCGCCCCCTCCTCCCTTTCCCCCATCCCACTTCCCACCCCCCAATATCCCCTTGGCCTTTAAACCGCTTCGAATCCTGGGGAAAAGGAAAAAAAAAAGGGAGAAAGTTTGAAAAAGGAAACCCTTGATCTTTTTAAATTCTCCTGGGGCTATTGCGCTAAAAAAGTGAGCAAGTTTTTTTTATCTATATGACAGCCAACCTTTTCCAAAATGTGTTTGACTCCCCCCCCCCCTCCCTTCGACCCCGCATAGTTTCACTTACTGTTGCAAAAAAAAGGCACTGCTGTTCCCTCTTGTGACTTGGTATGACGTCTCTGTGGATCGCTGACCCCAAAGCTACATTGGGAGAGGGCCCTTAAACCTCTTAGATCCTTGGGAGAAAGGAGAAAGAAAGGGAAAGAAGTTTGAACCCGGTAACCCCTAGATCCACAGTTAATTTCCTGACTGACTTGCGGCTGACGTTGAAGGACTGGCTGTGAGTGAGATGATGGAATGAAGCTTTGTGGGAGGAGAGGGGGAGGGACAACGGGAGCGGGGGGTGGGGTGGGGGGTGGGTGGGGGAATGGCTGCAGAATTAAACCTGGTAATCCTTGCATAGTCATGAAAAACGAACATGGTGTGTTTGGAGGGGCAGGTGAAATAAGCGATGACCACTGGGACGTCCACCTGTAGAGGATGACAGAGACTCCACATGTCCGCGTGACAAAAGGGTTTCCAAAGGATGTAGAGGAAGGGGGGATCCCTGAAGGTAATGACGGATTCATAAAAGTCAGTGGACGCAATACATCCCGGATGTAGAGTATGGTGAGGGGAAGTGTCCACGAGGGGAGCCTAGGGGATTTTCAAAGGGGAAAAGGGGGAGGGGTTGGGGCGAGGTGGGGGGAGGGCAGGGGGGAGGGGGTCAGAAACCAGTCCACCATCCAAAAACAGGTAAATCTGTGCCTTATCTTTTTTCAGGCATACATTCGATCAAGGGCTGCAAGAAAACGGAGGTGTCGTTACTTAACCTTGCAAGTTCTACGTGCTGGAGAGTGTAGTTTGAATCAGGCTGCAAGGGAACCATAACTTTATATCCCCTGGGATCATGAATTGGGGTGTGTGGTGTGTGTGTTGTGTGTGTGTGTTGTGTGTGTGTGTTGTGTGTGTGTGTTGTGCGTGCGTGCGTGCGTGCGTGGTGTGTGTGCGTGCGTGCCGTCGTGGTGGTGGTTGTGTGTGGGGTGTGTGTGTGTTGTGTGTGTGTGTGTGTTGGTGTGTGTTTGTGTTGTGTTGTGTGTTTTGTGAGTGCGTGCGTGCGTGTGTGTGTGTGTGTGTGTGGGGTTGGTGGGTGCGTTTCGGCGTGCGTGTGTGTTTTTGTGGTGTATGGTGCGTGTATGTGTTTTGTGTGTGTGTTGTGTGGTTGTGTGTGTGTGTGTGTGTGTGCGTGCGTGCGTCGTGTGTGTGTTTTGTGTGTGTGTGTGTTGCGCGCGCGTGCGTGTGTGTGCGTGCGTGTGTGTGTCGTGCATGCGTGCGTGCGTGGTGTGTGTACGTGTGTGTGTTTGGGGTGTGTGTGTGTGTGTTTGTGTGTGTTTCGTTTTCCAACCAATTCCCATAGCACATGTTCTGCGGAAAACGAGAAACACAGAAACAAAAATTTTATTTAAAAAAACACAACAAAAACAAACACACACAAAAAAAGAAGCGAGACTGGTCCCAAATTTCGGCAGGGGGATTTCAAAAATGAGTGGAATTTTGAAAAGCGTTTTTGCAATTTAATGTATTTAATTGCGAAAAGAAATGAGGAGGAACAGTAACGATAAACAGTAAAAAGTGGGTATTTTTTGGCTCCCATAAGAAAACCACACAGGTTACTTTTATTAAAGACTGGCCATCTTTAAATTGAAAAAGTCAGCAATACAAGACGAACAAATTTTAATTAGTGGGGGAATTAAAAACGCGGCCAAAAATGACTGTCTTAATAGTTAATGATTGGCAAAAATTTGGGTTTAAAGGGGTGGGGGGGGGGTGGGGAGGGGGGGGGGGGGGGGAGTTTATTTGAAGATGGAGAACTAAATGAAATTAAGAAATATAGTTACAGATATGAAAAATCTTCATGTCATAAGGGAACCATTGCAAACCCTTTGAAGGCAGTTATATTTGTATTGCTTCTCTCACACCGCACACAACCCACGACAACAACAACAACAGTAATGATGCTCCTGCTGTGATGGGGTGCTGTGCTGAATCATACTAAACCAACATATTGTAACAATAATAATAATGATAAAAAAAATATTAAAATATGATGAGAATGATAATGATATTATATAAAAATGATATATATAATAGTAAATCACCTTTCGGTACGTTGATTTACCGACAGCTAACAAAATTCGACACTGTTTAACTTCAGACAGAACACTCCACCATGGGGCAGTGTGAGGTCACTTTGACGTATAATTATGACGTATTTGAGGTACACAATTTCTGGAATTGTACGGGTTGGAAACAGAGGGCGCCAGGATGGATTTCTAAGAGTGACTACAAGACAACCCCTTTACAAAAGAAGGTCGGCGTCGCATCTTCCATGGGTTACGGGGGGTCCTCAGGTGAGTTCAATTCTCATTTCAGCAAACTGAGTTTAACTGTTCAAGAATTTTTATGACTACAACTCAAACCTGATCGGGGGTCGCCAAGACTCAACCATTTTGAGTCTTGTCCTTTTTATATCCTATTCAATCGTGGGTCTTTAAGCCCACACTGGATAAGAGCGGGTCAGCACACTTATTTTCACCCGATGCGTGAGGCATGTTGCCCATAAAATGTATGGGTCTGGGTAACCGCGACATAATTACCTGATAAAATTGTTGACATACATGAAATTTCATGACCAACGTTTTGTCGTTGAAGAAAATAAGGTTTCGTGAGCATACTCTTCCGTTCATAAGTATCATGTTTTTATTGAGTCACTGGGTCAGGAGACCCTGGAGCGGTAAAGGTTAATTAGGTCTGATTCGTCGTACGCTTGCCCAACAACTTTCTTTTTTTCCAAGATAGATCTAAGTAAATTTAAACACACACACCACAATAACAACAACAACACATATTACACCACACAATCCAAAAACTCAACCCCACAAAACAACAGTCACACACACACAACACATCACACACAGGTAAAAACACACACCACACACAAACACAACAAACACACAGAGTCACACTACACAGTTTAACTCACCAACACACACACACCAACAACACACAACATCACAACACAACACACACAAACACAAAAACATCAACACCAACTCTCTCCACTCTCTCTCTCTCTCTCTTCATAATATAACCATGCAGCAAACCTGCCAATGGGGTAATCGATTTGGCCTTAAGATTGAAGCAAAGAAGTGACCTTTTAAAGAGAATAAATAATTGGCCCCTGAATGGGGGATAAGGGGGAAGGGTAAGAAGGGTAGTAAAATACCGGTTAATACTCATGTAAGCTTATTTACCTTTAATCCAGTTCTGAATAAATAATGAACCTTTTCAGACAACAAAATACTAAAAAATAAGAGGACGAAAAAAAATACAGTTGAAAGGCATTTTATGCCACAGCTTTAGATTGTGTGAATTTTTTTTTTTTTTTTTTTTTTTTTGATGGTGTATCTAAAATTAGTTTCGGTGTAATTACAGTTTCGATTGTCTGTGTCCCTGACGGTTCGTCCGTTTTT
>JAMYXO010000094.1:0-37500 GCA_033310375.1 Conus canariensis
TTTTCTGATGTCAGGGTAACCTGGTATACAATATTGTTGTGAAGACATTTATTGCTTAGTGGGCACTGCTCTTTTTTGGTGCAATTGCAAAATTTCCTTTCTTCACCCTTCTTTGCTGTGTTGGTTTTCATTTTGTTGGATGCATCAATTAGGTTTTTGAGGTTGGGCATACATGAGTACGATAGTTTGACAGTGTTTTTGTTAAATGTTTTGGTCAGTTTGTGTTCTTTTGGAAATGAAGTTGTTAAGATTTTGAAGAATTCTTTCCCTGTTTGTTTTGAGTTTCCCGTCGTATGGGGGGGGGGGGGGGTTGTACCATATGATTTTTCTTTTCCTATTTTTCTTGCTTCTATTTGTGTTGTTATCTGGGTTGTATTGTAGTTTGTAATTATATCCACTTCTTTGTAGTGCCTCCTGGTATTCTACTGCTGCATTGTTGAACACTCTCTCACTGCATGACAGATTTGATAGTCTCTTGTTTATGCCGTGGGGTATGGTCTTTAATACGGATGGTGGATGGTTACTTTTGATGTGTACATAAAGAGGTGTGTCGTTGGGTTTCTTGTATGGTTTATATATGTGATTATTGAGATCCAGTGATATGTCTAAGTAGTTCACTACCTCGTTTTTTGCTTCAATGGTAATTTTTAAGTTGTGATTTTGGAAGATTTTGCATAGTTCTTTTTTCTTATTTTCAATGGTTCTTGGGTTGTTGGTTAGTGCAGCAAGGCCATCATCTCTGTATAGTCCGACTTGCTTTCCGATTTTTTTCTTGATGCTGGATAGTATAGATAGTCCGACCAGTTCACATGTTTCTGCACCATCATATGATCCCATGGTTACGTCAACAATGGGAAACATGTGAACTGGTCGGACTATTTGTACTACCATAGGCGGTGGGCAACCCAAACTCCATCCTGACGATAGCCAAGTGCTAGAAACAAATTTGTAGAGAATTTTAATATTACTTTTTAATACTTGTTTTAGCAATATATATATATATATATATATATATATGCATGCGTTCGTACAAGACAGAGAGAGAGCGAGTCATTAGTGTTCTCGAGCACGCGATCTTGAATTTCGATCGCAAACATACTTAAGATCAATAAAAACTTAAAACACTTAGACTCTTATACATAAGAATTTATATATATATATATATATATATATATATATATATATATATATATATATATATATCTTACAGGAAAAGCAGCACCATCATTTAGCATTCCCTACCGGAAAAAATCTTACGAATCTGTCAATTTACATTACGTTTAATACTTTTCATGGGAAAAAATCGGTTTCATCTTTAATACTCTAACAGCCCACATTTGGTTATTTTGAAAACGGTCAAGATTCTAATCTTATCCATCATTTTTTTTTCCGTGGTCGACTTCCAATCACATAGGTTGGAAACACCTATATAAATGATACTCCATGAAACGTTTGTAAATGATACTCCACGTAATTTTTATAAATGATATGTTCCACGTAACTTTTTAAAATGATGCTCCACGTAGCTTTTATAAATGATGCGCCACGTAAGAAAAATAATACCTTGTGCTTATTGTTAAAATGTCCGTATTTGTACGGTCTACAAAAAATAAATCCAGATACATCATTGTCCGTATGACGCCCAAAGTAACAGTGTAGGTCAGCCAAGTAAAGTATATACAGCTGCTATTCATTGTGGAAATGTCATTGAGTACATCAGGTGTATTTACTTCCTACTAAAATACTTTCCAACCTTCAGAATCGCCATCTAAAGTTTGTCTTTGATTGCCAATGATTGGCTGATGTCACGGAGTACACCAACGTACGGTGTCTTTTCTTCCTACTAAAATAGTTTCAAGTCTTCAGAATGGTCACCTGCAGTTGGTCTTTGACTGCCAGTCATTGGATCTTGATGATTTTTTCATCACAACATGCTGAAGAGAAAGACACACCCGAAGGTGCGGGTAGGACCCAGAGAAGCACTGTCCTCGACTTGCCAAACCAACCAGCTGGGAGCAATCCTGCACCAACCTTTGGCAGCCTGTGCTGTGTTCACACACACAGGGTGCAGGTACACACAGGGACGCACATTAAGACTAGAGAGATACATTAAGACTATTGACAAACATTAAGACTAGGGACGCACATTGAGACTAGGGACGCACATTAAGACAAGGGACGCACATTAAGACTAGGGACATACATTAAGGCTATTGATAAACAGTGAGACTAGGGACGCATATTAAAACTAGGGACGCACATTAAGACTAATGACATTTGGCACATGGCCCCTCTCAGGATCAGCTTCATTCTCAGATCTGCATATGACCTTCTGCCCTCAAATGCAAACCTGGTGAAGTGGGGGAAAGCAGACGATCCTGCATGCCCCCTCTGCCATGAAAAACGAAACAGTGGAGCATGTCCTAAGCTCATGTAAAGTAGCCCTGGCTCAAGGAAGGTACACATGGAGGCACAACCAAGTGTTCAAAGAGATTGTACAAGTAGTCTGGGCTAGTACCAACACCACAAAATGGAAAATCAGGACTCCAAAAGCACCCGCAACATTCTTCACGGCAGGAGGCAGCAAATCATGGCCAAGAACAACAGTGCCACTCGAAACATGCAGGCAGAGTCTGCTGGACGGGGCAGATGACTGGGAGTGCACTGCAGACCTCCCAGAATGGAAGAGTCACCCAGAGATCATCAGCAAGAGTGGCATGAGACCAGACATAGTAGTCCACTCTAAGTCAACCAAGCAGCTGATCATGATCGAGCTCACGGTGCCATATGAGAACAGAATGGAGGCAGCTCAAATCTACAAGACTGAAAAGTATGCTGATCTGGCAAACAGCCTGAGGAGAGAAGGCTATCAGGTCAAAGTCCTCACTGCAGAAATTGGAGCTAGGGGGTTTGTAGGAACGTCTGCATACAGCCTCATGAAACAGCTCTCAGTTGCAGGGAAGGAAAAAACCAGAGCCCTGAAAGCAATGGCAGAAGCGGCAGAGAGGTGTTCAAGCTGGATCTGGTCAAGGAGGAACAAAAGTGAACTTCATAAGGCTTAATTTCCCTACAAATATCAGGTGTCCCTGTGGCTCAGTGGTTAAAGCGCGAGTCATTAAGTGGAAAATGAGCATGTCCAGAGGGTCATGGGTTCGAATCCCAGCCATGGCTCGTCCCAAGATGGGAAAAAAAAAGGGGCAGCAGAGGGACATCCGGAGTCATGAACCGGGTGTGGCCCAACCCCCCTAGAGTGTCAGGAGATAAGGGCCGAAACACTTGCTTGAAGGGGGCTTCTCTTCTGAGGACTCTCTGCTGCCACGCTCTCCACGAGTTTCTTTCTACTGATGCATGGGTAAACCATTGACTTCCGGGAATCGGCCGGAGGACGTCCGGGAAAGACCGGAGGACACTGGGAAAGACCAGAACCAAGGGCTCTGTGGGCTGGCTCCCCACTTTGCCTTTAACATGTGGCTACTAAGAATAAAAGGAAAAGATGCTCCCAGGATTCACCGAAGGGGGGAGAGAATGATGAATCCATCGGTGCTCAACCAATCATGACTGCAAATCCCAAACGGACTATGAACATGGACCAAATGGAATATCCATGTGTCTGTGGAAAGCGTTTCGCTACCACCCGTGGCATGAAGATCCACAGAACAAAGATGGGATGTGTGAAGACTCATCTGAATGAGCAGCAGCGCACTGCATCAGCAGATAAGACGTCGGAAGACCAAGGCCAGGATTTAAACCACAGTGCCAAGGACATCCACGCTGTTGGTTCGGATGAGAAATTTGCACAGGCCCTCGATGCCAGGCGCCTGAAACTCAACCTGCCACGAGCAAACGAAACTGAAGATTGGGAGAAACTGGATGCAAAAATCGTCCAAAGACTCGATGCACTGATAGGGAAAAGCACCCTGGAACACAAACTAGCCACATATGGGGACATTGTGTATGCCACATGTAGAGACGCCTATGGAGCAAAACTACCCAAAGAGAAAACACCTCCAAAGAAATCCAGACGCCAAGAAAAGATGGACAAGATCAGGGTCCAAAAGAAAAACCTCAAGATGCAAATGAAGACCGCACTGCCAGCTGAAAAACAAGGCTTGGAAAAACTGTGGAAAGACCTGAAAGAAAAACACAGCGCCCTCAGCAAAGCGGAATCTGCGAGGAAGAGGAAGAGCAAAAAGAAGAAGACACAAGAGCGCTTCTTCAGAGATCCCTTCCAGTTTGCCAGAACACTGTTTGAGCAGCCAAAATCTGGGACCCTAAGTGTGGACAAAGGAGTTCTTGAGCAGCATCTGAGGAAAACATACTCTGACCCACAGAGCAAAGCACCACTCGACATTCAAGGTCTGGTGTGGCCAACCAACCCTGAGGAACAGTTCAATGGCAAGCCTCCAACGTTGGCGGAAATCAAGAAGGTGGTCGACAAAGCCAGAGCCAAATCATCACCAGGGCCAAACGGAATACCTTACCAGCTTTACAAGAAATGTCCCAAGGTGCTGGAGTGGCTCCACAGGCTGCTGCGATCGGCTTGGAGAAACCAGAAGATCAGCGGCCAGTGGATGACGGCAGATGGTGTGTACATCCCCAAAGAGCAAAACTCAAGTGACATCAGCCAGTTCAGGCCAATATCACTACTGAACGTCGAAGGGAAAATCTTCTTCTCTGTCATGGCAGCAAGGCTGACCAAGTACCTGATGGAAAACAAGTACTTGGATGTGTCAGTCCAGAAAGGTGGCATCCCAGGCGTGGCTGGCTGTGTAGAACACGCCACAATGATCTGGGACGCAATCCAAAAAGCAAAAACAGAAAAGAGAGACCTGGACGTAGTGTGGCTTGATCTGGCAAACGCATATGGATCTGTGCCCCATGAGATGATACAGTTGGCTCTTGAAATGTACCATGTACCAAAGAACATCCGCGACATGCTCAAGAAGTACTTCAATGGCTTCTCAATGCGGTTCTCTACCAAGGAGTACACAACAGACTGGATCAACTTGGAAGTGGGTATTGCAATGGGCTGTGCAATTTCCCCAATACTGTTCGTGCTGGCAATGGAACTCATCTTGAAAGCAGCAACAAACAACGCGAGACAAACGGACCTTGGCGATGGATACAAAATGCCTCCTCTCAAGGCCTTCATGGATGACACTACAGTGATTTCATCCAGAGAAGACGAGACACGTCATGTGCTGGAGAGGCTGGACGACATAGTTGCCTCATCCAGAATGAAGTTCAAGCCAAAGAAATCACGGAGTCTCTCACTGAGGAAAGGAAAAGTGGCCGGATCTGTGGTCTTCAGTGTTGCCAACCAGGCCATTCCAACAGTCAAAGAAGAACCAGTCAAGAGCCTTGGAAGATGGTATGATGATACGCTGAAAGAAACCAAGCAGATGGCGGAGGAAGGCTTGGAGACCATTGACCAGTGTGGGCTCCCTGGCAAATACAAGGTCTGGTGTCTGCAATTCATGCTGATACCAAAGCTCCTATGGCCTCCGATGATATACGACATCTGCACCAGCATAGTGGAGGCAATGGAAGCCAAAATCAACAAGTTCACAAGGAAATGGCTTGGTGTCCCACCCTGTCTGACTGACATAGCGCTGTACTGTCGCCAAGCAAAGCTGAAACTACCACTGAAATCCATCCTGGAGGAATACAAAGCAGGGAAGATCAGACTTCAAAGCATGCTGGAGGACTCAGGAGACAAGGTGGTAGAAGCAATCAAGCCCCAGCTGAAGACAGGCAGAAAATGGAAAGTTCAAGAGGCGATGGATTCTGCAAAAGAAAGTCTCAAGATCAGAGAAATAACAGGACACACACAGACCAACAGACAAGGACTGGGGGTGACCAAAACTGAATGGTGGTCAAAGGCCAAAGGAAAAGCCAAAAGAGACATGATGATTCAGGAGATGAGAAAAGAAGAAGACCAAAAAAGACTCCAAAAAGCAGTCCAGCAGAGCCAGCAAGGGCAATGGACAACGTGGGAGAATGCACTCCAAAGAAGTCTCACTTGGAATGACATTTGGCACATGGCCCCTCTCAGGATCAGCTTCATTCTCAGATCTGCATATGACCTTCTGCCCTCAAATGCAAACCTGGTGAAGTGGGGGAAAGCAGACGATCCTGCATGCCCCCTCTGCCATGAAAAACAAACAGTGGAGCATGTCCTAAGCTCATGTAAAGTAGCCCTGGCTCAAGGAAGGTACACATGGAGGCACAACCAAGTGCTCAAAGAGATTGTACAAGTAGTCTGGGCTAGTACCAACACCACAAAATGGAAAATCAGGACTCCAAAAGCACCCGCAACATTCTTCACGGCAGGAGGCAGCAAATCATGGCCAAGAACAACAGTGCCACTCGAAACATGCAGGCAGAGTCTGCTGGACGGGGCAGATGACTGGGAGTGCACTGCAGACCTCCCAGAATGGAAGAGTCACCCAGAGATCATCAGCAAGAGTGGCATGAGACCAGACATAGTAGTCCACTCTAAGTCAACCAAGCAGCTGATCATGATCGAGCTCACGGTGCCATATGAGAACAGAATGGAGGCAGCTCAAATCTACAAGACTGAAAAGTATGCTGATCTGGCAAACAGCCTGAGGAGAGAAGGCTATCAGGTCAAAGTCCTCACTGCAGAAATTGGAGCTAGGGGGTTTGTAGGAACGTCTGCATACAGCCTCATGAAACAGCTCTCAGTTGCAGGGAAGGAAAAAACCAGAGCCCTGAAAGCAATGGCAGAAGCGGCAGAGAGGTGTTCAAGCTGGATCTGGTCAAGGAGGAACAAAAGTGAACTTCATAAGGCTTAATTTCCCTACAAATATCAGGTGTCCCTGTGGCTCAGTGGTTAAAGCGCGAGTCATTAAGTGGAAAATGAGCATGTCCAGAGGGTCATGGGTTCGAATCCCAGCCATGGCTCGTCCCAAGATGGGAAAAAAAGGGGCAGCAGAGGGACATCCGGAGTCATGAACCGGGTGTGGCCCAACCCCCCTAGAGTGTCAGGAGATAAGGGCCGAAACACTTGCTTGAAGGGGGCTTCTCTTCTGAGGACTCTCTGCTGCCACGCTCTCCACGAGTTTCTTTCTACTAGGGACATACATTGAGACTATTGACAAACATTAAGACTTGGCACACACATTAAGACTAGGGACCTAAGGGACATAACTGCTATCTGCCAGAGGTCAGTAACTGGCGGATGCCTTTTTCGTGTATTCATGCTGCAAAAACAGAGCGTAGAACTAAAACCGTGCAACTGTTGAAAGGACCTGGGCGTGGCCGCCTCATTGAGCAACATTAACGGCTGGATTGTATAGCTGAGTGACACCAAGAAGACAAAGAAGGATGATGAAGACAACGCCAGAGAGAGAGAGAGAGAGAGAGAGAGAGAGAGAGAGAGAGAGAGAGAGAGAGAAAGACAGAGAGACAGAGACAGACAGACAAAGAGAGAGAGAGAGAGAGAGAGAGAGAGAGGAGAGAGAGAGGGAGAGAGAGAGAAACAGACATAGACGGACAGACAGAGACAGACAGACAAAGAGAGTCAGACACACATGCAGACAGACAGACAGAGACAGAGACAGACGGACAGACAGGCAGGCATGCAGGCAGACAAGACAGATACAGAGACAGAGAGAATGTTGCTTCTAACCTAGCCGACCGTAAAGGGCCACAATATCAGGGCTGTCATCAGGAAGACAACAACCGGACGCCGCCAGCAAACTCATAGCGGAACGTCCTGCAACTGAGACAAAACGACCATCAGCTGTTTCTCACGGCTCTTCCTCCGCTGTTCCAGAATGACGTTGACGGTGTACAGGAACGGGTTGAGGGCCGAGTTGAGCGGCAGCACCAAGATGGCCATGATGACGTTTACTTCCCCCGGAACGTCCACGCCTCCGACCGCCGCCATCCCCAGGACGCCGATGGGAAACCAGCAGGCGAAGTCCGACACGGCCACGGTGATCAGCCGCCGAGCGATGACCTGGTCCGTGGACTTCCTGCCTATGGTGCCGGAGCCGGTCAACGTATTGGAGGTGACTGACCAGTAGATGAACACCTGCCCTGAAGCTATGAACAGGAATAGGACGAAGTTGAGGGCGATCCAGATACCGAAGGAGTAATGCTGTCCCGGGAACTCGGACCTGGTGATGGGTAGCGGGATGCAGATGCCGGTCTGGCTGTAGAACTGCCAGCGTGACGTCACAGGGGTCAGAGGCGTGGCGGCCAGCATGAGCCCCGCCCACCAGGCGGCGCTGCTGGCCACATGCGCTGACGTCGGCGTGAAGTGGAACTGGCTGAAGGGAAAGCGCAGCACCAGGAAGCGATCCACGGTGATGAAGCAGATCTGAAAGACGGACACCTCAGAGGACAGGAGAGACAGGAACCCGGCCACCCTGCAGGTGGTGCTGTGTCTCCAGGAGTAGTCGTTCCACAGGTAGATGTCTTTGTACCTGTAGTCAGCCAGTCTGATCACCATCAGGTACACCCCCATCAAGAAATCAGACACGCACAGATGCAGGATGAAGATGCCAAATCCGAACCGCCGCGTTCCTTTGTCGAAGACGGTGCGGTACAGAAAACTGGTGAGGTTTCCCACCAAAGCCAGCATGGCTAGTAGAGCCAGGATAACCCAGTGGAGGTGACTCTGCATCAAATCCTGACAGGACGACACGGCGTCTTTCGGAACCCGACACCACTTGGGGCTGAACTTCTCGGGAAGAAGCGCTGGGCAACACAGTTTATAATTGCTGGCTGTCACGGACCGAAGTTTGAGAAGATTGTGGAACAGCTGTGGAGGAAAGGTGATTACCGGACAGCCTGACAGATCCACAGAGCGCAACGATCGTAGAACCCGGAAACCCGAGCCGTGCACGTGACGCACTCCACTGCCTGACAGGTTGAGCTGGTCCAGACAAGTCAGTGTGTGCAAAGGATCCACGTTCACTGTGTCCACGCTCACGCGGGACAGGTCCAACACACGAAGTTTGGTGTACGTGGACAGACCAGAGAGACCGTCTTGAAGGTCAAGTGGGTTTCCCGCCAAAACAAGCACTTGCAGAGATCTGAGGGTACTGAAGTCACCAGGTAGAAGACAGGTGATGAGATTATCGCTGAGGTCCAGACTGATCAAGTTAGGCAGAGCAGGTGCTTGAACGTGAGACAGAAAACAAGACGCCAAACTGACGTGGACCAGCATGGTGTTGTTCGTGAAGTCCATCAACGTCATGTTGCTCCTGTCCACATTCAAGAAGCGAAGTTCTGGATGGTCACCGACAGCGACAGACCGGTTACAGTAAAACGCCAACCCGAAGCACCTACATTCAGGTGGACAGGTGAAGTGACACAACAGCTCATCATCATTCTGAGGGCACTGTCCATATCTGTCGTCACACACGTGCTCGGCAGACACGCACACGCGGGATTGGCGACAGCGATAGTAGCCAGGACACTGGTACGTCTGGCAGTCTGCTTCATCTTCACGCCCCGGGCAGTCGTAGATGGCGTTACATCGCAGATAGACGGGCAGACACAAGGTCATGTCGGGAGTAGGACACAGGAAGTGAGACCCGGGGCACGACTCTCCTGACCTGAGTTCGTCAATGGAGAGTATGTTTAGTCGTTCCCTTGAAAACCACTTCACGAACGTTGAACGGTAACAATCGTCCGAGTGCATCTGAAGACTGACCAGATCTCGTTCACACCCCTTTTCGTCGTTTGCAGACACACACTGCACCATGTTGTCGCATCTCTGGCTGAGCTGCAGGCACTGTCAATCGATGAGTGAAGGCATTTAACTGAGGAATGGATTTTTTTGGTTGAACTGCTGTTTGGGTTTAGTTTTTGTACTCCCAGTTCTTATAGAACAGGGAGTACTTTACAATGGGAACGAAGAAATGCTGTGTGTGTGTGTGTGTGTGTGTGTGTGTGTGTGTGTGTGTGTGTTGTGTGTGTGTGTGTGTGTGTGTCCGTCCGTCCATCCATCCGTGGTCAAAATGTGTTCCACTCGCTCCAGACAAAACTACTGAGCCAATCTTTCTGAAGATTTGTAGGTATGTTTATTATAGGTCACGGATGATGTCCGATGTGTTATTTTACCGTTATAGCCGTTATTAACGGCCATAACGGCCCATAACGGTTTTCCTTCATTATGTAATATCTCAGAAAGTACTTGGCCTAACATTCTGAAAATGTTGTAGGTGCGTTCATTATGGGTCACGGACGATGCCCGATATGTTATTTTACCGTTATAGCCGTTACTAAACGGCCACAATGGCCCATAACGGTTTTTCTTCTTTATAGAATATCTCAGAAAGTGCTTGGCCAATCTTTCTGAAAATGTGTAGGTATGTTCATTATGGGCCACAGATGATGTCTAATGTGCTATTTTAACTGTTATAGCCGTTACTAACGGTTTTTCTTCTTTATGGAATATCTTAGAAAGTACTTGGCCGATCTTTCTGAAAATTTGAAGATATGTTCATTATGGGTCACGGATAATGTCCAATGTTTTATTTTACTGTTATAGCCTTATTAATGGCCATAACGGCCCATAACGGTTTTCCTTCTTTATGTAATATCTCAGAAAGTACTTGGTCAATCTTTCTGAAAATTTGTAGGCATATTCATTATGGGTCACGGATCATGCCCGATGTTTTATTGTGCCGTTATATCCGTTACTAAACGGCTATAACCGTCCATAACGGTTTTTCTTCTTTATAGAATATCTGTGAAAGTCCTTGGCAAATCTTTCGGAAAATTTGTAGGTATGTTCACTATAGGCCATGGATGATGCCCAATGTGTTATTTTACCTGTTATAGCCGTTACTAATGGCTATAACGGCCCATAACGGTTTTTCTTATTTATGGAATATCTTAGAAAGTGCTTGGCCGATCATTCTGAAAATTTGAAGGTATGTTCATTATGGGTCACGAATGATGCTCGATGTTTATTTTACCGTTATAGCCGTTATTAACGGCTATAACGGCCCATAATGTTTTTTTTTCCTTTTTTATGGAATATCTTAGAAAGTACTTGGCCGATCTTTCTGAAAATTTGAAGGTATGTTCATTATGGGTCACGGATAATGTCCAATGTTTTATTTTACTGTTATAGCCTTATTAATGGCCATAACGGCCCATAACGGTTTTCCTTCTTTATGTAATATCTCAGAAAGTACTTGGTCAATCTTTCTGAAAATTTGTAGGCATGTTCATTATGGGTCACGGATCATGCCCGATGTTTTATTGTACCGTTATATCCGTTACTAATTGGCTATAACTGTCCATAACGGTTTTTCTTCTTTATAGAATATCTCTGAAAGTGCTCGGCAAATCTTTCGGAAAATTTGTAGGTATGTTCATTATAGGCCATGGATGATGCCCAATGTGTTATTTTACCTGTTATAGCCGTTACTAACGGCTATAACGGCCCATAACGGGTTTTCTTCTTTATGGAATATCTTAGAAAGTGCTTGGCCGATCTTTCTGAAAATTTGAAGGTATGTTCATTATGGGTCACGGATGATGTCCGATGTTCTCTTTTACCGTTGCAGCCGTTACTAACGGCTATAGCGGCCTATACCGGTTTTCCTTCTTTATGGAATATCTTAGAAAGTACTTACCCGATCTTTCTGAAAATTTGTAGGCATATTTATTATGGGTCACGGACCATGCCCAATGTTTTATTTTACCGTTATATCCGTTACTAACGGCTCTCACTGCCCATGACGATTTTTCTTTTTTTATGGAATATCTCAGAAAGTACTTGGCCGATCTTTCTGCAACATTTGTAGGTATGTTCACTATGGGCCACGCGTGATCCCAGATGTGTTATTTTAACTGTTATAGCCGTTGTTAACGGCTATAAAGGCCCATAACGGTTTTCCTTCTTTATGCTATATCTTAGAAAGTACTTGGTCGATCTTTCTGAAAATGTTGTAGGTATGTTCATTATGGGTCACGGATCATGCCCGATGTTTTATTTTATCGTTATAGCCCTAACGGCTATAATCGCCCATCACAGTTTTCTTCTTTATGGAAAATCTCATAGGGTATTAATTTTGGCCGATCTTTCTGAAAATTTGAAGGTATGTTCATTATGGGTCACATGTGATGGCCCATTTTTACCAGAATAGCCGTTACTAACGGCTATAAGGGCCCAATACGGTTTTCCTCTTTATGGAATATCTCACGCGTATTCAAGATAAACTGGGAGTACGTTTATATGCTTTGCATCTTGTTTTTTCTTCTGTAATTTTGTATTGATGTCAAAACAGCAGTTATCTGACAGCGACTGCAAATCTATGGGCTCGCACACACATACGCACACACGCGTGCACACACACACACACACACACCCCACACACACACACACACACACACACACACACACACACACACACACTCGCGCATAGACAGACAGACAGACAGACAGATAGATAGACAGACAGAGGCAAAGCACAGATGATACCAGACCAGACTAAAGCTACTATTCATGCACCGTACCTTTTTTTTTTTCTTTTTTTTTTACGCTATTGTTTTTATCAGACCAAATGCTTCGTGCTCTAGATACAAGATGAATGGAAATTTTCTAGACAAAAATATCCATGTATTGATAATATTCGTCGCTATGAAATTTCGTCGGAAGGATTTGGAGGTTATTTCTTAGGTTGCAGTATTGTACTGACACGAAGACGTAAAAGGAATGTTCTCTTTCTTCATGTAGCAGAAGGAACAGACTACACTTCCAAAGACAGTTCCTGTAGGCAACAGGACTAGGACACATTATGTACTGAGAGAGAGAATTCAAACCCAGACAGCTTCGCATGAGCATTCAGTGAACAGTCACTGTGTCACCGTCTGCTCATGGAAAGGTGTCCGGCTCTAGGTCAGGGGTCATCTCAGCATCAACAGACCCTATTCCAGACAACACAAAGTAAGGGAAGATAACACCTGTCTTTCCATCGAAAAACAAAGTTACCTTTTCAACCTGTGGGTCAAACAACTAAGTATAAAGAGCCAACTATTTTATTCGAAGTGCGCGCCCAGGATCACAATTGGGATATCGACTACTCTGCATTCCGGACGCAGTTTCACACACATGTTTTGGCATTTTCTTTCTCTCTGTCTCTGTCTTCTGTCTTTCTCTCTCTCTCTCTCTCTCTCTCTCTCTCTCTCTCTCTCTCTCTCTCTCTCTCTCTCTCTCTCTCTCTCTCTCCTCTCCCTCTCTCTCTCTCTCTGTCTCTTTCTCCCTCCCCCTTTCTCTCTATCTCCCCTCTCCCCCTTTCTCTCTCTCTCTCTCTCTCTCTCTCTCTCTCTCTCTCCTCTCCCTCCCTCTCTCTGTCTCTCTCTCCCTCCCACTTTCTCTCTTTCTCCCTCCCCCCCCCTCTCTCTCTCTCTCTCTTGGGGGGTCACGTGGGTTGACATGAAGCGACAGGGCGCCATTTGTCTAAGCTGCGAAAATTATTTTCGATTAGTCTTTGACAATGTCAGTTACTGGACTTCCAGCGAATATGGAGACAGCCCTATGCGCCCTGCTAACCGAGAACACAGTGTCAAGCTGGAACATTGCAGGTGAAGGCAGCAACACCGTCGTCGTCCTATGACTGAAGCCAGCCGTCCCTGTCAAAACAACAATGGCGGATCCTATCTTGAATCGAGGAACGCGAGTTCAAAATTACCGAAAGAAACCGCCCAGCCATGTGCGACGTGATCAGGAACGAGCAAAGCAGCAAAATACACGGTTTGTACAGGTTGGTGCAGATAACGGAAACGCTTGTGTTGTGAATTAACTAGCCTTGTTTGACGCAGAAGGTGAAGATCACAGTACACAGTGCACTACAGAGGATGTTATTGAACACATCAAGCCTACAGATGTTGACAGCGAAACCGACGCGTCGAATGTTCAAGACAGTCTTCTGCCTTTGTACTCCAACCAGTCTGAGTTCGACATTATTTACCAGGAGCTCCAGCACTCAATCATCGACACAGGCCTCGAACATTCTATCGACAGAACAGCGGCAGGCATTGACACGGGTGTGGTGAAAGACCATGTTAGCACTTTGACTGATCGGCAAGTTCAGAGACGGTTGAGAGATAAGCACAGAAACTTAGCATTCCGAAAGATCGTGCTTCACCAGTCAGATGGCGTGGGTGTGCTACTGTGCGAATCGGATGACATTGTTTTAGAGTTTGCCTGCGATCCGAATTCGGAAGACGACTGTCTATTCTGGTTTGTCAAGCAGGAACACAAGAACATGTCATCAGAAGAACGTGTTATAGTAGCCCACCTGCGGAAAGGAAGACGTGCCAGCAACACACAACACACAGAGACGCAAGCACTTGCTCTATGGCGGTTGCACGCTCTCCTCGGCCTGGTCCAGTTCTACCTGGGGTGACGGTCCTCCACTGAACGGATCGTGCTCACATGTCAGAGACAGTTTGTCGTTCACGACTTTGTCATGTAATGTTTAAAAAAAAAGGAAATGCATTGCTGTGGTTTCCTTGTCAATGATATCGTGTCGCGTTTTGTCAATGTACATTGCGCCGTCTTGCTAAGGGAGCTGTACAGCTTAATAACAATAAAATTCGTTCGTTCGTTCGTTCTCTCTCTCTCTCTCTCTCTCTCTCTCTCTCTCTCTCTCTCTCTCTCTCTCTCTCTCTCTCTCTCTCTGTGTGTTGCGCGCGCGCGCAGACACGGAAACCACAAAATGTGCTGGTTCACTCATTTTGTTTGTCTGTTTGTTGTCTCCTTCTTCCATTCTTCTCTCTTTTTTTCTTTCTTCGTTCATTTCTTCCTTTCCTCATTGCTTCAGGCACACTTACCTGGCGGTCTCCACAGTCAAAGGTAGTGTAAGGAGGGCACGGGGGGTACACACAAAACTCCTCGTCGCTCTGATCGCTGCAGTCCGCGCGATGGTCACACACCAACATGTAAGGCACCTCCTGCATCCGATTGCCACACAGAAAGGAGGGCGGCGGAGGAGAAGGATCACGATCAGTGGAGCATGAAGATTGCCCCCTAGGCTCTCGTCCAACCAAACAATCGCTCTGCAGGTCACAAGCTAGGAACTCGTGGACCACGTGACCTGCCGAGCAACTGGTGACAGACACAGGGTATTGTTTTCGAGCTGTAGCAAGCGTGACACCAGGTACCGGTCTGGCATTGACGGTTCCAGACTTCGAGTCAAATTCACACAAGAATTGGTGGCGAAAAATGGCAACGTCACATTTTGTATGGAAGACGCCTAAACTGTCCCCAAAATGACGCCATGTGAAGTAAAAGCAGAGCGAAGAGAAGTCGTCATAGGTACATCCACTTCCGTAATTATAGTATGCTACAGTGTCATCTACCCAGTGAAGCAACAGTCCATACCTAAATGTGAAATACAAGATAACATGAAGGCAATGGAAGAGGAAGAAACTGACAGATGGACAGACTGGCAGGCACAATAATATCTACGTTTGGTGTGTGTGTGTGTGTGGGTGGGGGGGGGGGGGGGAGGGGAACTCCAAGGCCCCATTTTAAAGGGCTATGGGCTTTGATTTGAAAAACAAAGTGCATAACATATACCTGACACGTAAATTGCAGTAATATCATACACAAACGCACACGTGCCCGCACACACACACACACACACACACACACACACACACACACACACACACACACACACACACACACACACACACAGAAATAATAGATAGATAGATAGATAGATAGATAGATAGATAGATAGATAGATAGGTAGATAGACAGGTAGGTCAGCAGGTCGGTAGGTAGGTAGGTGGGTAGGTAGGTAGATAATCAGGTAGGTAGGCAGCTAGATTGACAGATAGACGGACAGACAGATATATAGATAGATAGATATAATAGAGAGAGAGAAAGAGAGAGGGAGAGAAACAGACAGACAGATACACACAGAAACAGAAAGAGTAATCTCGACAGCGGACAAAAAAATCACACACACACACACACACACACACACACACACACACACACACACACACACACACACACACACACACACACACACACACAAATGAAATCCTACATGTTAGGAGCACGCCAACTCCTCAACCCGATGTAAATCTTCCCGAACCCTTTCAGTGCCAGCACCTCGCGCACTGCCTTCCACTCGCTGGGCGAGTTCAGGCTGACCAGAGCCCCGCCCCTCCTCCGACACTCCCCTGAGGCCTCGGGCCACGGCAGCTTCTCCGTCATCAGCTGATAGCACTTCCCAGCCAGCCACCACTGGGAGGTCCCACACATCGTGGAGTTGACGTACCAGCACGCCTCTTCGTCCTCCCCATCCACACAGTCCCACTCGGCATTACATGGGAAAGACCTGCCGTAGTCCCGCTGGAAACCCAGCACCGTGCAGTTCCACTGGCTCCTGCAACCACCCGCTCGCTTCAGGCGCCAGACTGGTATGAAAAACTCGATGTTGAAACCCTTACAGCAGAAGGGACCTGGCCCACTGATGAAGCGGAGGTGGACGTCCTCGCTGAAGTATTGGACGAAGGGTTTGTGGGTGCGGAACTTGTCAAAGAAGTGTTGTTCCGTTCGCCCCCCCCACGTACACCGACAAGGAATCGATTCTACAGGCGGTAAGGGATAGGCTGAGCCAGTTCAGAATGAGAGGTGGTCAGGTGGGACGGTCAGAGAGGCCCAGCTATCCACAGCGGGTGGGTAAGGGGTGCGTCCATCCCACAGAGGAGACTGAATGAAGCCTGTCCCGTTTTGTGTGAAAAAGAACATAGAAATCAAAAGTGTGTGCGTGCAACTGATTAGAATTGTCGCCATATGACATGAGTAATATAGGTTATTCACGCTCAGTTTGACGTGCCCTTTGTTTTGAGAGAGAGAATAGACAGACAGATAGACACACAGATGGGCAGACAGAGACAGACAGAGAAAACAGAGACAAACAGAAACAGAGGGAGCGTAATAATTTCCGACAAAGGTTGGGAATAAAATCGTAACAACACAGGTTCCAACACAGGGCCCTGGAGAACGCTTCCCACAGGGGGACTTTGGGCAGACATGCAACCATCGATGACAACAACTAGTGACGGATGACACAAACCAGTCAAGAACTTCACCCTGAAAGCCAAAAGTCACTTTCAACCTCTTCAAAAGGATGGGATGATCCAGCGCGTTGAATGCGGCACTGAGTTCAAGGAAGGCAATCATGGAGATGAATATTTAATCGGCATTCGTCAGCAGAATGTCCTGAACATTCAGAACAGCAGTCTGCGTGCTGTGATCCTTCTCACAGTAGACCGACTAGTTTCGAAAAGACGGTAATCCGATAAATGTCTCTGCAAACGTCTCAACACGATCTAAGTACCTTTGAAACTGATGGTAGATTTGACACAGGCCTAAAATCGTATCTTCTTCTTCCTCGTTCGCCATCCCGTTAGATGAGCAGCCCGGTGTCCTCGATGAAGGCTGCCGTCCGTCGCAGCTCCTCCAGGGTGCCGTACAGCTTGGCTTCCACTGCTGTCGGTGTTGGCCAGTACTTCTTCTGGATGCTGCATACGTCGTACAGACTTGAAGGATGTGGTCAGTTGTCATTGGTCCCTCACCACAAGGGCACTCTCCACTCTGTCCAATGCCAAATTTTGTGTGCATGTGGTGGAGCAGGCGATTGTGTCCAGTCCTCAGGCGGAAGATCTTGACCTGTTCCCGTCGTCCCAGCAAATGGTATGTGTCTTCTGGGTTGTATTTGGGATGCAGGAGGCGCCATTTTATTCCTTGCTGTGCCTTGATGATTGTCCTTATTTCATCGTATGACACCAGGTTGTTGGCTTGCTCCTTCTGTGCACCGTCTTTTGTCAGAATGTCCGCTTTTTCGTTGCCTCTGATGCCACAGTGTGCTGGTACCCATTGTATCACCACTTTCTCCACTCTGGCACTCAGGGCAACAAGGGCTGAAGTGAGATGGTTCTGTTCTTTGCAGCAGGAGTTCTTGAGGGCTTGGCGCACGGAGAGAGCATCAGAGAACACCACCACCTGCCCTGTTGTTCTTGTGGAGTTCTGCAAGACTGTTGTGGCTGCCTCACAGAGGGCTTCTCGCTCAGCTCGGAAGTTGGTGGAGTATTTTCCTGTTGGAATTGCAAGTTCTTCATCTCCGTCTTTGTATTGGAGGAAGATTCCAGCTCCACCATCCCTCGTTGCTTCTGTGGCGGAACCATCAGTGAAGACATGGGTCCAGTCTTCCTGGGGGTACTGGTTGCAGATATACTCCATGTCCAGGGCCTTCCTTTGGGTGTCTGACTGTATTCCTCTCTTCTCCACTCCGGGAATGATGGTGACGACTGTTGGGAACAGCTGCCTCTTCCAAGATGGGTGGGTGACATTTGCCGGGATAGCCTTTGCTTCGTGTTCCATCAAGACTGGGCTTTGTCTTTCAAGGCGTCTTGACTGGTGGATGAAGCTGCCTCTCTTCAACCGGCTCTTGGTGGGTCTGCTCATTCTGTTGTTCATTGGATGGTTTTCAAGGCGTTTGAATTTTGCTGCTTGGATGAGGATCTGTGTGTCCCTTCTGTCCTCCAATGACTGTAGCCCAGTGGTCTCTTCCATCTTCAGGATTGGGGTGGATCTCATGGCGCCAGTTATGACACGCTGAGCTTGGTTCTGTATCTTATTGAGATGGTCGAGGTTAGACTTTGCAGCTGATGCCCATGCTGACGTCCCGTACTCAACTACAGGTCGGACTCTCCCTGTATAGAGTCTCTTCAGGATACGTTCGTCAGCCCCCCAGTCCGTCCCCACAAGTTTCCTCATGATCGCCAGTCTCAACTTGGCCCTGCTACAGCATCTGGTGATCTGCTGTTTCCAAGTGAGCCTGTCAGGCGACTATCTTCTGAAACGTTACTAGTACTACTATCTTCTGAAAACACTACTATAATTTTCAGAAGATAGTAATAATACTACTAACTTATGAAAATTATAGTAGTGATTTCAGAAGATAGTAGTAATAGTAACGTTTCAGAAGTTAGTAACTTCGCGTTGCGACTACTAGTGAAATGATCCCTGTGTGAAATTATGTCCTCTTTCTTAGTATTATTACTATCCGGGGTCACTGATCGATGGTCATTTGGCCTATTAGTGTAGAACGAGTTTATGTGAACAATTTATGACGTTTCTGACCAGTGGTCAATATCATTGACCAGTGGTCATTTTGGCCCAAATTCACTGTTTGACAGCTAGTGAGTGTAGAACGAGTTCAGGTGAACAATTTATGACGTTGCTGACCAATGGTCAGTGTCCTTGACCAGTGGTAATTTTTGCCTAATTTCACTGTTTGACTGCCAGTTAGTGAAGAACGAGTTCGTGAGAACAATTTATGACGTTGCTGACCAGTGGTCAGTGTCCTTGACCAATGGTCATTTTGGCCTAATTTCACAGTTTGGCTGCTAATTAGTGTAGAACGACTTCATGTGAACATAATTGGACGTTGCTCACCAGTGGTCAGTGTCATTGACCAGTGGTCATTACCCAATGTCACTGTTTGACTGTTATTTAGTGTACGAGTTCATGTTAACAATTTACGATGTAGTTGACCAGTGGTCAGTGTCATTGATAAGTGGTCATTTTGGCCCAATTTGACCGTTTGACTGCTAATTAGAGTAATACGAGTGATTCGAGAGCGAGGCTTCGAAGTCGACAGCCGCTTTTTTCTTCGTGTGCTACCGTTCAGCTTTTTTTCTGCGTTGCTTTTATTGGATGTGTTTCTGTGGGATAGTTTTAGGTGATAAAGGTTTGTTGAATTTCTGTGTCTTGGCTGGACGGATTTTCGCCATATTTGTGGCCATTTCATTCATTTATGCCCATCGCTCCCGGTGGAGCATAGGCCATCGACGACCCTTCGCCATCACACTCTGTTCTGGGCTGTTCTGGTCATTCCAGTCCAGTTTGTCCCTTGTTGTTTCAACTCCGCCTCAGTGTCTCACCTCCAGCTGTTGCGAGGCCGGCCTCTCTTTCTCTTTCCCTGCGGGTTCCAGGTCAGGGCTTGGCGTGTGGTGCTGGATGCTGGCTTCCTGAGGGTGTGTCCGATCCAGCCCCACTTCCTTCGCAGTATCTGTTTGGCCACTGGTTCCTGTCCCGCACGCTCCCACGATCTTCGGTTTGGACCTTGTCCTGCCATCGGATTTTGTAGATGCGCCTCAGACAGATGTTGAAGAATGTCTGAATCTTTTGTTGCATCGTCTGTGTTGTCCGCCACGTCTCGCATCTGTAGAGCAGAATTGATTTCACATTGGAGTTGAAGATGTGGAGTTTGGTTCTTATGCTGATTCCTCCAGATGCCCAGATGTTCTTGAGCATGACGAAAGCTGCTCTTGCCTTGCCGATTCTGGCTGTGACGTCTCGGTCCGTGCCTCCCTGTTGGTCAACCACGCTTCCCAGGTAGACGAAAGACTCCACCTCCCTGATGGGTTCTCCACGAGTGTGACTGGTGTGTTGGCAGTGGTGTTGATTTTCATCAGCTCGGTCTTCTTCCTGTTAATCTTGAGCCCTGTCCCGGCTGATGTGGTCTCCAAGCGAGTGGTCTTGTCCTGCATCTGGCTGTGGCTGAGTGACAGGAGCGCCAGGTCGTCAGCGAAGTCGAGGTCGTCGAGCTGCGTCCAGAGTGTCCACTGTATACCGTTGTTCCTGCCTGTTGTAGTGTCTTCATGATCCAGTCAATGACCAGGAGGAAGAGGAACGGTGACAGCAGGCATCCCTGCCGAACTCCGGTCTTCACCTCGAAACTTTCGGACAGCTGGCCAGCATGGGCAATCCTGCAGTTCATGTCCTCGGGGACTCCGTAATGCCTCAGCAGCTTCCACAGCGTCTCTCTGTCCACACTGTCGAAGGCCTTCTCATAATCTATGAAGTTGATGTAGAGGGGGGAGTTCCACTCCAGTGACTGCTCCACGATGATGCGCAGGCTGGCGATCTGGTCAGCACATGATTTGTTCTGCCGGAAGCCTGCCTGCTGGTCTCGGAGCTTGGGGTCGACAGCCTCTTTCAGTCTCTCCAGTAGAACCCTGTTGAGAACCTTGCCTGGCGTTGACAGGAGCATGATCCCTCGTAGTTGCTGCAGTCTCTGAGGTCTCCTTTCTTCGGCAGCTTGATGATGATTCCTTCTTTCCACTGAGCCGGTATCTCCCCCTTCTCCCAGATCTTGCTGAAGAGGCTGTATAGCATGTTGACAGCTGTCTCTATGTCTGCTTTGATGGCTTCTGCTGGTATCTCGTCCGGCCCTGCAGCCTTCCCATTTTTCAGAGTCGTGATGGCCTTTTTGATCTCTGCCTTTGAGGGTTTGTCACAGCTGATGGGCAGTTCTGTCTCTGCAGGTGGGATGTCTGGTTGTGCGTCAGGGACTGGGCGGTTCAGCAGCTCCCTGAAGTGTTCTGCCCATCGTTTCAGCTGTTCCTCGGTTGTTGTCAGTGGGTTTCCGTTCTTGTCCTTCACTGGCTTGTCTGTCTGCTGGAACTTACCCGTCAGCTTCTTGGTCACCAGGTACAGGTCCTTCAGATTCCCCTGTCTGGCTGCTGCCTCTGCTTGGCTGGCCAGGTCGTCAAAGTAGTCCCTCTTGTCCTTCTTGATGCTCTTCTTTACTTCTCTGTTCGCTGCTGTGTGCTCTTCCTGTGCCTTTGCCTTAGCTGCTCTTGTTCGGCTCGTGTTCAGCGTAGCTTTCTTCTCTCCCCTTGTTTCCAGCTTGTGGATGGTGTCGGCAGAGATTCATTCCTTGTGCTGGGTCCTTCTCTTGCCAAGGATCTCTTCACATGCGTCATGCCAGAGCTTCTTGCAGTGTTCCCACTGTGTCTCGATGTCCGTCTCACCGTCTTCTGTCAGCTCTTGTATTTGTGGTATTTTTATTTTTTTTCTTTTTCAACATTGAATCTTGTATTTTCAAAATGGCGGACTCTCACGTTGAACCCGTGTTCTTGTTGAAGAGAGACTTACCACTCTCTTTTGAAAATGAACACGAGCGATCTTTTCAAGCGCTCGACATTTGTGGTAGAGAAAGTATGGTGGATGCTCAAGAAATTTTGGGACTGTGGAGACTTTACCCATCGACAAGGGCTGCACGCAGCAAGTTGCTAATTGAGGGTTTGTCACTTGGTGCTGTTGTGCTTCGTTTGTATGACAAAAATCCTTTCGTACTCAGAGGACAGGACGACACTGAACATTCCGCTACAGAAGTGTGGATTTCTAATATCCCTCTGCCTTGCGACGGGGCGGACATCGAGTCAGCTCTTGTCAGGCTGGGAGCTGTCTTACGCTTTCCCTTGATTCTGGAAAAAATGAGGAATAGAGACGGAAAATTGACGCGATTCTACACTGGAAGGCGATTTATTTTCATAGATATCCCAGACAAACCACTTGATAGATCTGTGAAGGTTGCAGGATTTATGGCTAGCCTGTATCACAAGGAACAGCCCAAAAGAGATACTAGGGTAACAAAGTGTAATCGTTGCCTGAAACTGGGTCACTGGGCCAGGGAGTGTCCGGAAACTGTGGTTACCTGCAAAGCCTGTCGTCTACCCGGTCATCGCAAGGGGATCCCGTCTGTGAGATTCAGAAAGCGAGTGAGGAACCGACAGTGATGTCCGTTTGGGACCCTCTGCCACTGGTTACAAAGTTTGGACACACATCTGACACTGACTCACCCCTTTCTGACAATGACACTGACTGTGATGCGACTGACAACGAGAAAGGGACAGGTCAGAAAAAGAGTGAGAAAGAAGGAAGGACTGATGTGGTGGAGGACTGTCAGTCAGACTTTAATTCTGGCCGTCATAGGGAACAGGGAAAAAAGAAGAGGAGTGGTAGACCATCCAAGAGGGAAAAGATGTGGATAAGGGAAAAGACGTGGATAAGGGAAAAGATCCGGTTTTGACATGTCAGTTTAAACTGGATTTTGCAACACGTTCTCGGTCGCAAACTCCGAAACGACCACGACCCACCAGAGGGGGATTCCCCCAGTCATTCTGACAAACGTGAAAAAACCTGCCAAGCTTTCCACTGCTCGTTCAGTCACAGACAGACAGTGACAAGGGATGGGCATGGGTGATGAATGTTTGAACGGTTTTCGGCGCATCTCGTGGACTTTCCTTTCATTACCTCCCTAAAATGGCTTTATCTTCTCTTCATGTTTTTCTTTGAATGTGAGAGAGATAAGGTCTAATACAAAAGAATATGTGTTTATAAGTTTTTGAAAAATAGTGGGTATGACGTGATCTGTTTACAGGAAAGATATATCACTGAAAATGTGAATGAAAAATGGCAAAAAGAATGGGGTGCGAAGCTGACTTTTACTGACAAAAGTACACATAGCGGTGGGTTGGTTATATTCATTTAAAAAAAAGGCTTGCCTGTGGAGACTGAGCTTGTGTATGCATCTGAAAGAATTTTGGCCCTGAAAGTGATTTCAGAGGACAAGCAGTTGATTGTGGTTAATGTTTATGCCCCTAATATTTTACGAGAAAAACATGTATTTTTTCATAAACTAGAGGATGTTATTAAAAATGTCAATGTCAGTAATATTGACGTGTGTGGTGATTTTAATGTTGTCTTAGATAATGAGTATGATGTAATAAGTGGTGAATATCATGATCAGCATATTGTACAGAGATTCAATAGGATGCTTAGTGAATGTGATTTACAGGACGCATGGAGATTATTTCATAATGAAGAGAAGGAATTTAGCTGGTCAAGAAGAAACCCATTTATTGCTAGAATAGATTACATGTTGACCAACTCATCAATCTTTGAAAAAGTAGTGCAAAGTACGATTCAGAGTGTGTCTTTTCTCCGATCACAGAGGATGCTTCATGTCTGTTATGTTTGTAGATACTGAACATGGTCAAGGGTACTGGAAATTTAATAGCTCGTTACTTTCTGATATAAACTATGTTAATTATTTGAACAACGTTTTAGACGATTTTGAAAAGGACCCTGAAGAAGACGATCAGGTAACTGGGAAATATTAAAAGTTAAAATATCAAAAAATGTACCATCAAGTTTTCAAAAGAGAAAGCATTGTCAACTAGAAATAAAATAGCACACCTTCACGCTGATTTGAACACATTAGATACTGCTCTCAGCACTGACCCAGATTGCAGTGAAACACTGCGGAAAAGAGAGCACGTGAAACGTCAGTTAGAATTAGAAGAAAGAAACAAACCCCGTGCGGCACAGGTACGTGCCCGTGCACAGTGGATAGAGCAGGGCGAAAAGAACACTACATTTTTTCTTGGTTTAGAGAAAGCTCGTGCTAACTCGAAAATTATGGAAAGTGTAAAAAATGCAGATGGGGTTGAGGTTACGGGACAGAAAAAACATTCTAGCTGCACTGAGGGATTATTTTAAGAATTTATATAAGAAAAACATAAATAGTGATAATATGTTACAAAGAACGCAAGCGTTCTTGCGTGGTGTGGTTGTACCTTCTTTATGTAATAACGATAGAGAATATTGTGATAGTAATCTTTTAGAGCACGAAATTAGAAGTGCTCTGAAAGAAATGAAAAATGGTTCTAGTCCTGGCAGTGATGGACTAACAGCCGAGTTCTACAAAGTGTTCTGGAGTCGTATCAGTAAGTATGTAATGGCGTCTTTTAACGTTGCATTTGAAACAGGTAGCATGTCCTCTTCTCAGCGTAAGACCGTTATAACACTTATACATAAAGGAAAAAGTTTATCAAGGAATGATCTAAATAACTGGCGACCAATACCTTTAACTAATGTGGACTATAAACTCCTAGCTAAAAGTCTGGCACGGCGATTAGGTAGTGTCATAGATAATCTGATATGCGATGATCAAGTTGGATATGTAAAAGGAAGACGTGTATCTACATTGCTTCGTTTGATTGATGATGTCGCAGATCAGCTGCCTCAAGACAATAGACCAGGCTTACTATTAACTATCGATTATTTTCATGCTTTTGATTGTATTTCCAAAGAATTCATGTTGAATTCCTTTGAATTGTATGGTTTCGTGGAGCGCATCATGAATTGGGTATAGTATTGACAACCAACTCTGTAAGCAGTATGAACTATTGTGGATGGATTTCCGAGCCTTTTAATGCGGAATCTGGAATCAGGCAAGGTTGCCCATTTTCTCCATTAGCCTTTGTTCTAGCCCTTGAATTGTTGGCAATCAAACTACGGCAATCTTCTGAGATTAAGGGCATTAATTTAAAGTGTAGAGGTAAAGCTGACGATATTCGTACATTATTAATAGCTTTGTACACTGATGACATCACATTGTTTTTAGCTGACGAAGACGATATGCGATTAGCCCTTAATATATTTGACAGGTTTTCCTTTATATCAGGTCTGACAATAAACAGAAATAAATCTGAAGCAATGTGGCTGGGAAGTAAAATAAACAGTGGACACAACCTTCAGGGTTTTACATTTAAAAATAAAATAAAAATTTTGGGTGTGTATTTCAGCAATAGTGCTTGTGAATCTGAACTAAAAGAGAACTGCGCGGGTAGAACTGACAACTGTAGACGTCTGATTGCAATGTGGGAAAAAAGAAATTTGAGTATTATGGGAAAGGTGAGTATTGTAAAAACTTTCTTGATCGCACAGTGGGTCTACATTATGCAAGTAATAGTGGTACCAGATCACGTAACTGATGAAGTGAATACATTACTATATAGATTTTTGTGGAGGAAAAAAAGACTGCAACAAAAAAGCATTTGGAAAAGTTAACAGAATTGTACTGTGTACCCAAACAGAAAAGGGAGGGATTAAAATGAGATTTAAAAGAATTTCAAACTGCATGTTTGCTACAATGGGCTGTCAAACTAAGCTCAAACAAGGACACAGATAACGCCACAAATAAAACTAAATGGTGGCTAGTAGCCAGAAACATAATTTTCTGCATTTGGAGAAAAGTGTGTATGTTTTTATGCAACAATAAAAAGTACACACTTTAAGGGATTTCAACTTATCAAATCACATTTTTGGAACTTGATTTTACGTGCTTGGTTAAATAACAACAACCATTTAGAGTTGCCTGTGTCTCATGTGATTTGGAACAATAGTGCGATAAAGTATCAAGGAAACGTCTTGTTTTTTTAACACTGGATTCATGAAAACATACTAAGTGTAGGCGATATGTTGACAAACAACTATGCGCTGAAATCTTTTGATGAAATAGTCGATATAGTGGGAAATTCATCCTGTCGTATCTTAGAATATAATGTTGTATGCAATGCTGTAAACAGTTTTATACGTGTTCAGCATTACTTGGATCTACAGTTATCTGATAATAGTACTCACCTCAGCTCTCTTGTGTTTTGTTGCAAACGTTTATCAACTGTTAAGAGAGTTTCGAAAACAACTAGCAGATAAATAGTTATAGTCAGCCTTGTGCGGTAGGTTTTTGGAAGAGAGTATTTGACTTTGACATCACACCACAAATATGGAATTTTGCTATACGTGCAACAAAAGAAACAAGGCTTCGTCTTTTACACTGGAAAATTTTGCATAATATTTATCCGACTAACATCATGCTGTATAAGAGGAAAGTCATAGATGACAACAAATGTTCATATTGCAGAGATGTTGTTGACGTGATAGGTCATTTTTTCTTTGAGTGCCCTTCTGTCTTAGCATATTGGAGAAAGGTTGAGAATTATATTCTTATTAATCTTGACGTTCATGTGAAGTTCGACGTCTTAAAAATGATAGTTGGTATTACTGACCGGAACATTAGAAAAACAGCACTTGATCAGCTTAATCACATAATATTAACTGGAAAAATGTGTGTGAGCATTTTTTTAAAAAAACGAATGCTTCGATGCCCATTTGTACAATATTCGAAGCACATATGTCACTACGTAATAGATTTATATTCAAATGACATCAGTCACTTCAAAATAGTTTAACCAGTTGTGTGGAGATTCATTCAGAGCCTCACCCCCTCCCACACTCTGCGGGCGCACAAGCACGTACTCTAGCTCATTTACACATCCCCGCGCGCGAACTCACACATTGATGCATTTGTTGTCTTGCTTTTGGTCTTTCCTCATGACTTCCTTGTAGACCCCACTTTTTTTCTTTTTTTTTTCTCTACAGGGATGTCTTTTTAGGGGAAGAGGCTACTGGTGAGACTACTTAGAATTCACTTTTTCCCCCGTTCCGCCCCCCCCCCCCCCCCCCTCCTTTCACTTCCCCAATCTTCCCTATTCTGTTCTTCCTTTCTCGGTGTGTGCACTCCCTGCAGCGCCCTTGCCTTTTGTTTTCTCGCCTTTCGGTTCAAGGACGACTCTGTGGGGATGTACGGATCATCTTCTGGAAGTGGGGGGGGGGGGGGGGGGATAGGTGAAATCTAACCTCATTGGTATCGACTGCACACACACACACACACACACACACACACACACACACACACACACCACACACACACACACACACACACACAAGACATCTACATTTGTAGCTGTCCTATATTGTATAATGCAGAACAAACCTGTGTGTCATTAAATCTACAACTATATGTGCTCTACGTTGTATTGTATCACATGATACCGTATTATGCTGTGCTGTATTTGATTTTTTTTGGTGTTGGATTGTATTGTTCGTACCAACTGTATTGTATTGCATTGTACTAGTTCTATTGTATTGTATCAGCCTTGATCAAGCCCTCAATGCTCGGTCTATAATCAACTTGACTTGATCGTATTGCTTTACACTGCTCTTATTTACAACATGGTTTTCCCTGTGGTCTGCAATGCTCTATAGTTTTCACAGATGTTTCATTTGGTTTGCATTGCTCTATAGTTGTAACAATTTTCTATGAGATTTGCAAACTGTATTGTCAAAACAGAGTTATTCTATACATGATTTGCGTTGCTCTATAGTTCTCGGTACTTTGCAACTCTACAGTTACGACAGTTTTCTGTGTGATTTGCATTGGCCTATGATTATGACAGTTAACATGTGAAGGCAAGGGTAATGGTTGGCAGGTGAAGGCAAGGGTAATTGTTGGCAGGTGAAGGCAAGGGTAATTGTTGACATGTGAAGGCAAGGGTAATTGTTGACATGTGAAAGCAAGGGTAATTGTTGTGCGAAGACAAGATAATTGTTGATGTGTAAAGACGAGGATGATTGTTGCAGTGCTGATGTGTGAAGATAAGGGTGATGGTTGCTGTGTAAAAACGAGGGTGATTGTTGCTGTGCTGATGTGTAAAGATAAAGGTGATTGTTGATATGTAAAAACGAGGGTGATTGTTGCTGTGCTGATGTGTAAAGATAAAGGTGATTGTTGATGTGTAAAGACGAGGATGATTGTTGCTGTGCTGATGTGTAAAGATAACGGTGATTGTTGATGTGTAAGGACAAGGGTGATTTTTGATTGTTGATGTGTAAGGACAAGGGTGATTTTTTTATGTGTTGATGTGTAAAGACAAGGGTGATTGTTGATGTGTAGGGACAAGGGTGATTTTTTATGTGTTGATGTGTAAAGACAAGGGTGACTGTTGATGTGTTGATGTGTAAAGACAAATCTGACTGTTAATGTATAAAAACAAAGATAATTGTTGATGTGTAAAAAAAAAATAATTTTTTTTTCAGTAATACGAGTTTATGTGAACAATTTCTGAAGTGATTGACAGTGGTCATTGTCACGACCAGTGGTCAGTTTGGCCCAACTTCACTGACTGCTAATAAGTGTAGTATGAGTTCATGTGAACAATTTATAATGTGGTTGACCAGTGGTCAGTGCCATTGACTAGTGGTGATTTTGGCCCAATTTTGCTGATTGACTGCTAACTATTAGCTTTGAGGTCCGGTTCGATTCCTGACGGAGGCGATGGATTGTTCAGTCCTGGACTGACTTTGACCCAGAGTGAGTGGTTGTGGGCTCAGCGGGAAGACTGAAACCACGCAGTCGAGATTCATCAGCTTAATGCGAGTGTTGCTGTAGTGTCATGATCTACACTGCAGGTGTCTGTAGTTAACAGCAGGGTAACGTCAGGGCCTGTATATTGGGGAGCAATTCAGACAGTCAAATCGGGGAATGATATGTAAATGAGATTAAACTCCAAAAATGATTGGCTGTTTAGCCTAATTTACATACTAATCCCCGCTGTGATTGTCTAATTCGCTTCCATAACTACAGGTTCTGTCTGAAAACAGTTTTTGCAAGGTAGTATAATCAGAGACTGCAGAGACGGTAGATAAAGAGATGCGACTCTCCTTCCTTTTCGCGACGCACCGTGCGATAGTGACCGCAACTCTGTCGACCCGTTCACGACGACCCGTACCCTGGTGACGGCAGCACTGCTGTACTGCCCGGACATGCCGTGCCTCCGTGACGGCACAACTATAAAAAAAAAAAAATCCCATGTTCTCTCGTCTACTGTCTAGGGGATGCAGCTGCCATAAATATTTTGAACAGGGTTCTGGCCACGGAAGGGTAAGTTTACATGCACCAGGGATGACCTTTGTGACCCCAGAGTAGTCCGAGTACACAGACCTGTCTGGCACTGGAAGGCACGTGTGGAATTTCCTGCTTCACCAATATATCGGGCAGAAGGAGAATGACATTTGGTTTTAGAACTGGTTCAGTAAAGTAGTTCAGAAAATGAGTGGGGTAAAGGTGTACAAGTTTATCGAAAAGAATCTGAGCTTGACTTATTTGTTCTGTGTATTTAATAGTTTTATACATCTTATCATTCGAAGCCAAAACAGTGAAAAGTGTGTACTGTGTGCAATGATTTAATTTCCTATAAAAAAGAAAAAGAAAAAAGAATTCACTTGCATTGCACATATTGAATATCTCAGGCTTTCTCTGCATCTGTTCAAAGTAAGAGAGAAGTGTTATGTCCCTTTTCTTCCTCATCTGCTGTTGTCATACTAACCAAACAAACGTAAACAAGATTGTGTTCTCCTATATTTTACTTATGTTGTTTCTGTAACGGTAGCGTTGCTATTTTACCCAAAATGTATTTAATTCTATGCTCGTTACGAAGTTCGCGCTTTGCCCTTTCCGTTGATATATAACAATTGCTTGTTAGGTTTATATTAGGAGACAGATATCGCACGCACGCACATATACTCACGCACACAAATTACATGCATGCGCACTTCGCTCGCACATACTCGCACACACGGGTGCGTCCAATAAGCGCGCGTTTGGTAATTTGACTACATACGCACATATACCATAAGCGCGCGTTGTCAGTGTACGATAGGCGTGCATATTTTCGTCCAAGGTAGTAAAATGAACTGTCTGTTAAGTGCGCATTTCCTTCAGTTAGAAATGTTATTCCAAAATCTTTCTCCACACCATTCGGCAATACTTACACGGACTGTACTGTTCAACGCTGTTTAAAGTTTATTTACAATAAATAAAAAGTCTGAGCATGGAAATCTTTCTCTCCCACTCCCACAAAAGTAAAAAGTATGCGCATGGAAATCTCTCTCTCTCTCTCGCTCTCTCTCTCTGTCACTCACACACAGACACACAGACACACAGACACACACACACGCGCGCGCACGCGCGCGCGCGCGCGCAAAGTTTACCGCAAAAATTAGCAGTCAAACAGTGAAATGAGGCAAAAATGACCACTGGGCAATGACACTGACCAGTAGTCAGCAACATCAAGAATTGTTCACATGGACTCATTCTACACTAATTAGCTGTAAAACAGTAAAGTTTTGCCAAAATCACCACTGGACAATGACACTGACCACTGGTCAGCAGCGTCATGAATTGTTCACATGAACTCGCTCTACACTAACTAGCAGTGAAACAGTGAAATTGGGTCAAAATGACCACTGGTCAATGACACTGACCACTGGTCAGCAACGTCATAAATTGTTCACATGAACTCGCTCTACACTAACTAGCTGTCAAACAGTGAATTTGGGACAGTCAAGGTAGTAAATATCAGTGAATCGTGCACTTCATAGTAGAAGCATGCCATTTAGTATGTGGGTACCTAGACCCTTTCTGATTGATATTAGAGAGGGAAACACAATGGGCGTGACCTCTGGAGGGCGTGGTCATTCATTTAATTAGGTCAGTGTGTCATGTTCTTTCTTTTTCGGTTTTTGCACAAAACAATGTATTCTTGCAACAAAAAACTGCTTCAGAATAACCCTGAGTATGTATTTGATGAGACATATGAAGACAAGTCTATATTGAAGCTAACTTGTAAGACTCTAATAAAGTAGGTCATTTAAAAGTAGGTAAAAGTCCTTAAAATCTTATTATTTCCATTTTTTACAGGGGTTTTTTTTTTTTTTTTTTTTTTTTTTTTTTTTTTTTTTTTTTTTGCTCCACGTAGTTTGCAAAGTTCATAACTAACAGTGATTACCTTATAGCAGAAAAATGATGTAAACTTATTTTTGAAAATGAAAACAAGCATTTTGTCATTTAAAAAACAAGTAGGTCAAGTATTTTTGACTACTAAATGTTTTGGTATCAGATTTGACCAATCCAGCTGCTTCTAGAAGGGAAAGATGGGGTTTCAAGTACTTGATTGTCTCTATACTTATTACCTAAGTTGACAGACTGTTGAGTTGCCTTTTTATATGGCAAGATTTGACGTATTTAGGACTCATTCGCTATCAATATACTATGTGGTTTGTTAAATATATCATATAACTCTAAAGCACCATATATTCCGATGAACATGAAAGGGAAACAGTTTGTGAATGTCAGTGCCAAGCAAATGACATAAATCAGATTCAGACACACACACATTTTTCTTCCAAAGAAAAAAGTTTGCTTTCCCTCACGTCACATTCAAATCAGCTCACTTGTCCTGGTAGCAGTCTCCACCACATGCGCAGAGGGTGGTACATTGCAGGTTGGTCTTCGCACATTTGCAACGTCTTTTGCAGCCTTGCTTGCATCCACAGTGAACCAGTTCACGACATGAATCCGGTGCCTGCTGAAGAGTTGTCCACACGGGCTGCCACATTTGTCCCTCTTTTTCCGACCCCAGTCTGCAGGACATGGGAGCACAGGTTGTGTTGCTAGACACTGACCCCAGACGTGTCCAGCTTGGTAGATAGCACGGAGAAGATGTTGTCTAAGAGCTGCTGAAGTTGGAGGAATGTTCTCAAGGAGCCTTCCTTGCTGGGCAAACAGTTTCTTTCTAGCCTGGTCAACTTTATGGAGTGGACTCGTACGTTCGTACATGAGTACAACAAACCTCTCGGTTTCCAACAAAGCATCTGTCAGTGAACATGGTCTGTCCATGATGGCCAGGAAGGAGTCTGTCACTTCAGGAAAGATAGTCCATGTATTCTTTGTCTTGCCCCTGCTGCTGAAAAAAGACACTGTGTCACATCCAGTAAAGGCATGAAATGCTGGAAGGGCCTTCGATTTTCTTGGTCCAAGCTGTCTGGCTATTTGATGAGAAGTATATAGACGAAGTAGGAATGTTATTCCAAAGACAGGGGCTGTTTGGGGATTATCTTGGAAGTTTTCAATATAAGCCAGAACCTTAGCAAGTGCAATAGCATGCGCTGTTGATCTATTTGTTGTTTCTTCTGATTCGTGAGCCTGGTTTGCTGGTACACGTCTGTAGAAGGCAGACAGGCATTTGATGTGATAATGAAAATCCACTGCCACCATGTCTTTGACAGCAAGTTTTCTGAGTAGCTCTCGATCGTTCAGTTGCTGAGCATGTGCACGAACTTTATCATCCAGGGGCAAAGTAAGAGCTCAATGAAGCCCTGCTGCACCAGAGATCCATTGCAGAAAAAGCATGTTGGTCCTGTGCCCATCTCATCTGTCTCACAGCTAGATTCATCTGCAAGTTTCCGTGTTTTCAGAGGACTGGGTTTATCACTTGCTAGCTGTCTTTTCCTGTTTTAAACAGTGTTGCTTATTTTTGCACGACCGGATTTGTGCCAAGAAGCTCTGTGCTTCCTCAAGGTCTCCTCGAAACAAGTTCCTTCATCCAGTTTAGACAATGGAATAGAAAGTGGGGACTCACCTAACTCCTGAAAAGCTGTCAAATTGTAAGCAACGTAGGTATACCCTGCTCCATCTCCTTTCGCTTCCTTTGCTGGGCATATCAAAGGTGCTTTGCTTGATGGGTTCTGGCACAGAGCGCACAGATTCCAGTCAAGTGTCAAGTCATCAACTTCTTCAGAGGGAAATGTTACACTGGGGTCGTCTATCCTCTTATAGTCACGAGACATCCCCACTTTCTGACTGCCTACAGATTCGGAACTGCACCATAGATAAAAAAGCAAAACCTGAGTTTTGACGTCAATGGATGACCATACAATTTGCACTGGCTCAGTTTTGATTCCGCTATAACGACAACCAACTTATCAAGTTCACAGAATTGATTTTTATGTTTTGTTTTATTGTTTTAGCATTTATTATCAATACAATTAAAATTCATGTTGATGCGAGCTTACAATTGATATTGTTCTTGTAAATAAGAACTGTGGCATTTGTGGTCAGACACTGGCAGTAATATAAAAAAAAAACCAACAAAAAAAAAACAACCAAGAATCGCTTTGGAATTCTGGCTGAATGCAGTCTTTATCTTAAGAAGAACAACTTGAATATTTCTAATATTTAAAAACCGATTTTTAATCACTAAAACTTAAACTGGATATAAAACTGGGTACAAATAATGTATATAAACTCCCCAGCTGTGAAAAGGTTATTTAGTAACAGTCAAAATAGTTGCATTATGCAGAAAGCTGCTTCAAATGTGCTGAAACTTGATATTACAAAAAGACGTCACAATCAGTACACCAAGAATGAAACACAAGCCATCAGGGGAAGGGGGGAAAAAAACTCTCTAGCACAGCCGTTCGCACGCGTGATGGCCACGACCGGTGATATATTTTTTTGCACCTTCATAGGAACATTTGCAACCACATCAGTCTTATATGTATTTTTTCCCTGATTACAAGTAATGTACATAGACATTTCTGTTCTCAATTTTATTTGATATTCACATGTCTCAACCGTTCTTTAAACGGAAGAAACTTAATAGAACACCAAGTGAAACGTGTTGCTTTTCACGTGGGTAACTCCGCTGACTATACACCGCTGGCAGCGATGACAGATCTGGCGCAGGCGCGAGTCTGCTCCCCGACCTTCGGCTGCGGGATCCTTTGGGTTCGTGCTATGATGTTCTAATTGTCTCAAAAATTCAGTTATTGAAAACTTTCATCGATCACTGCTCCTAACACAGGGGGCTGTGATCGTGTTTCCCTCTCCAGACATAATCAGCATGGTTCATAGTATCATTGTGCAAGAGGAAATATTTCTACTAAAAAACGCAAGATCATAAATCTTAACTCCTCCACTTTATACTAAGAAAGAGGACATAATTTCACACAGGAATCATTTCACTAGATAGTCGCAACGCGAAGCTACTAACTTCTGAAACGTTACTATTACTACTATCTTCTGAAATCACTACTATAATTTTCATAAGTTAGTAGTATTACTACTATCTTATGAAAATTATAGTAGTGTTTTCAGAAGATAGTAGTACTAGTAACGTTTCAGAAGATAGTCGCCTGACAAAAGGTCACTCCCAGGTAGGTAGGTGTGGGTTCCTCTACAAGCCTTTGGTTGTTTAGTGTCAGCTTCGCCTCTTGCTTCTTGCTGGATAGGCTGAAGACTGTGTAGGTTGTTTTGCTTGAGTTGACAGAGACAAGCCATTTCTTGGTCCAGTCGCTGATCTTGTTGAGCGCAGTCTGGAGGCGTACCTGTGCTGTAGTGGTGTACTCTTCAGAGCACCATAGCACCAGGTCATCTGCGTAGATCGCTCCTCTGACCCCTTTTGGCAGTTCTTTGATGATGTCATCTATGAAGATGAGGAACAGCGTTGGCGAAAGGACTCCTCCTTGTGGTACTCCCTGTCTCAGCACCTTTTTCTTGCTTTTCTGGCCCTGAATCTTGACTCGGGCTTGGCGGTTGTGTAGGTACTGGCTGATCCAGGTGTACATCCTCTCAGACACACCACATCGCCGTAGTTTGAGCCTAAGTCCGTCCTTCCAGACTTTGTCGAACGCCTTCTCCATGTCAATCCAGACAGCAAGCGTGTTCTTCTTTTCTTGGAAAGCGTGATGAATGTGACCTGGTCTTCTGTTGATCTGTGTTGGCGGAAGCCTGCCTGTCCAGGGCTCAGCAGCTGATGCTCCTCAAGGTGCCAGACAAGCCTTGCATTGACAATTCTCTCCATCAGCTTTCCTAAGCAGCTTGTAAGGCTGATGGGTCTGTAGCTGTCAGCCTTCGACTTGTCCTTTCCCTTTTTGTGAATGGGGATCATGTCTGCTTCCCTCCAACACTGTGGTACAGATCCTGTCTTCCAGCTGGAGTTAAAGATTTTTAAAAGGACTGCTTTGCTCTTCATCCCAATATGCAGAATCATTTCATTTGTGATTCCGTCTGGTCCAGGTGACTTCTTCAGATTGAGGCTCTGCAACGCTTCCTCCAGCTCCTTCTCTGTGAAAGCTGTGGACATGACTTCCTCTTGGGGCTCTTCCTCATGAAGTTCACCTTGGGCCCTGTGCACTGCAGCTCTATGTTCAGGAGGGACTTCCAGACTGCTGATGTTTTCATAGACGTCTATGAAGTGGTCTGCTGCTTTCTTTCCAGAGAGGTAATTTCCATTCTCTTGTATTGCTATAGTGGTGTGACTTGTTGTTTCATTACAGAGGGTTCTAGCCAGTTTCCACAGCTTGCTGCCATCCCTGTCGAGATTTAGGCTTTCCGTTTTCTCTTGCCAGCTTTTTCTTGCAGCTTGTACGCAGGACAGCTTGTATCTGGCAGTTACTTCCTTCAGCGCTATGTTGTTCTCCAGTGATGGCTGCTTTTCTGCTTGGTCCCTGGCTTCCGTAACGGCATCTTCCAGATTCTGGAGTTCCTCCGTCCAGTAGGGCTTGTAGTCTTTACGTGCTCCTCTTGGGATGGATTCTGTAGCAGCTTTCAAGATGGCCTTTGTGAAGTCTTGACCCATCTTGTTTGAGTCCTTCTGCCTGTTGTTGATTGGCTTTGTGTATGTATCTGTGAGGGTCTCGAAGAGAGTCCAGTCCGCCTTTCTATAATTCCAGCGAGGAAAACACTTTGCTTGTGGAGCCTGCAAGTTGAGGTTGATAGAGAGTTTAACGGGCTTGTGGTCACTTCCTCCAAGCTGGTTGAGGACTGTTCTTGTGGTCCTGACGAACAGGTCGTTGGTGGCGAACGCTAGATCTGGTGTTGATGTGGTCATCCAGCGTCTAGAGTAGAAGGTGGGTTCATCATCTTCTTGGTTGATGAGATGAAGATATGTGTCAATCTCCCAATCCTCAACTTCTTCGTCTCTCTTGTCCGTCTCCTCATAGCCCTATCTCTCTGAGTGACTGTTAAAATCGCCCACCACCACGCAGTTGTTGTCTGGGATGTTCATGTATGTGAGGGAAAGATCACGATCTTGAGGGCAATAGACATTGTAGATCCTGATGTTGTGTTCCTTAAGGACTGTATCAACCCCTTGGATCTCTGCCTGTTGATTGGTGTCGATCTTGAGTTCTTGTGCAGTGATGAAATTCCGCACCAAGACAAGCACCCCTCCTTTGTTTCTTTCCTCACGGTCCAACCTGATGGTCTCGTAACCCCTCACTTGAAAGCGATGGTTTACGGTCAAATGTGTCTCTTGGACACATGCGATGTCAATATTTTCTTGATGCATCCTTTCTGCCAAGCCAAGTTTCTTCTTATGCACCCCTTCTGCATTCTACTGGAGAATGTTGAGCATTCTGGGTGGTACTGTTTGCTTGGCATCAGCAGGAGGATGAGGTCTCCTTCTTCGTCGCATTGGCATGCAGAATTTATTTGTCTGACCACCGACCGCTTGGGGTGGGCCCCTTTGAGGCATAGGGCCCAGCTCCCGACCTCCCCGGCGGGTCTCCGAAGGTCGAGCGCCACATCGAAATTCTGTGGACTGCATCATCATGGAAGCGTGGATGCGTGGTACCGTGGTTTAAGTTGCGCCAGTCGCCCGATACCTCCGTCTTCAGCTGGAGTTTTCTTTCGGGGTGCCTCACCCTTAGCTCATGGCCCATACGTCCTGCCCTGTGAGCACAGGGGGGATTGTTTCTCCGAGGATCCCACCCCGGGGCTAGAGGTTATACCGCGCCTCTTGACCGCATGATGAGCCCGTCATAGAACACATGGGGTATTTCAGTGAGGACAACAGTGCCACCTGTTGACCCACCCCGTCCTGATAGGAACATCGCCAGTTGGTCCGGGACTGCTTATTCAGCCAGGCAAGCCTGACTTATATCGCAACTAGCCCCCATATCTGAGGGCCATTCCCCTATCCACCACCCGGGGACCCGCCGGGTTGGGGATGGTCGCCCCACTACTAAATTGGAAGCAGCCTGGTCCCAGCTAAAATTGTATTAGCTCAGTACAGTTACAGTCACGCTTTTTCGACAGTGGTGTGACAACCATTCTTAACTGGTAATCAATCTTAAATAGTCCCACATGATCAAAAGCTGCC